>OMKR01109581.1:0-10595 GCA_900302355.1 Cyttopsis rosea | reverse complement strand
AACATAAGAATGATCAATGGAAATCAAAATCATTAACCCATGGAGGTCTGGATTCAGAATCAGACTCAAAATAAAAGTGGAAAAATCAGATCACAGGCCGATCCAACTTCTGTGGAAATTCCTCAAGACAATTCAAAATGAGGCTCAGTAGTGTGTGTGGCCTCCACGTGCCTGTATGCACTCCCTACAACGTCTGGGCATGCCCCTGATGAGACGACGGATGTTCTCCTGAGGGATCTCCTCCCAGACCTGGATCAGGGCATCAGTCAACTCCTGGACAGTCTGTGGTGCGACGTGGCGTCGGTGGATGGAACGAGACATGATGTCCCAGATGTGCTCGATTGGATCCAGGTCTGGGGAACGGGCAGGCCAGTCCATAGCATCAATGCCTTCGTCATGCAGGAACTGCTGACACGCATTGTCATGCATGAGAAGGAACCCAGGGCCCACTGCACCAGCATATGGTCTGACAATGGGTCTGAGGATCTCATCCCGGTACCTAATGGCAGTTTTGGTACCTCTGGCTAGCACATGGAGGTGGCCTTGAGGAGGCCCTCCAAGGATATGCCTCCCCAGACCATCACTGACCCACCGCCAAACCGGTCATGCTGGAGGATGTTGCAGGCAGCAGAACGTTCTCCACAGCGTCTCCAGACTCCGTCAGACTGTCACGTCTGTCACACGTGCTCAGTGTGAACCTGCTCTCATCAGTGAAGTGAACGGGGCGCCAATGGCGGACCTGGCAATTCTGGTGTTCTGGAGAATGCCAATCGAGCTGCACGGTGCTGGGCTGTGAGCACAGGTCCCACTAGAGGACGTCGGGTCACCCTCATGGAGTCTGTTTCTGACAGTTTGGTCAGAAACATGCACACCAGTAGCCTGCTGGAGGTCATTTTGTAGGGCTCTGGCAGTGCTCCTCCTGTTCCCTTCGCACAAAGGAGCAGATACCGGTCCCGCTGCTGGGTTGATGACCTTCTACGGCCCTGTCCAGCTCTCCTCGTGTAACGGCCGGTCTCCTGGTATCTCGTCCATGCTCTTGAGACTGTGCCGGGAGACACAGCAAACCTTCTTGCGACCGCACGTATGGATGTGCCATCCTGGAGGAGCTGGACTACCTGTGCAACCTGATTGGGCTGCAGGTACCGCCTCATGCTACCAGTAGTGACAAGGACACTAGCAGAACACAAAACTAGAGAAGAATCAGTCAGGAAGGATAAGGAGAGAGCAATTGTCTGTGACCACCACATGCAAAACCATTCCTATTTTGGGGGTTGTCTTGCTTTTGCCTCTCCATTGCACCTGTTGTCAATTTCATTTGCACCAAAGCAGGTGAAATTGATTCACAATCACTTGTGCTTCCTAAATGGACAGATTGATATCCCTGAAGTTTAACTGAATTGGTGTTATACTGTGACGATTAAGTGTTTTTTATATATATTTATATATAAATATATATATATTTATTTTTTTGAGCAGTGTACAACATGGAACGCTCACTGAATTCCAGTAAAATAGAATATGGAACTGTCACCAAGCTTCAGTATAATGCAACCTGTAACTCTCACTCGAGTTTTAGTAGGACACAACATATAACTAAAATGCAAATGTCCAGTTCAAACTTCAAATGGAAGTCTCTCACTTTTAAGTGCAAATATACATTTCTATTATATTTATATGGTACTTGCCATTCCAAAATAAATTGCAATCATTGCAAAAATAAAATAAAATAATAAGAGCACAGTACCGGGCCTGATACCCCTAATTTGTAGTCATTGGTCTCAAATTTAAGTACAGTCCCAAGTTACGAATACCAGTCAAGTCTTTTATTAGTGATAGTCAAGCAAGTCATAAGTCGTCAAATTTGGGACTGGAGTCCCCCACCTTTGCTCAGCAGCGATTTAATTGGTGTTGCGAAAGACCTGATTGGGATGCCTGCATTGAAAATAATGTGCATGCGGATGAGCCCTTATATTAGAAAAAGGACGGATCATTTCACAATAGTGGTCGACCGATTAATCGGGCCGATTAGCTGCATTTGAGATAATCGGCACCGGCCGATGCATGCGCTCACAAGGCCAATTAACAAAAACTATCTGCAATAGGGGTGGACGGTATAAATGGAATAAAAAGTATACCAGTATGAATTTGAATGAATATATGAAACTAAATTATTTAGTGTTTATTATATATAAGAATTTATACAAGTAATAACCTGGACCACCGGAGCAACCGCACCACCCTGTCCAAAGCCTCTATCTGCTTCTTCGCTATAAGCACCAAACAGCCTATTTTTGAGTTTCGTTTTTTGATTACTTGTGGACATTTTTTTAATTTAAAATAATTAGAGTGCAGAGTGCAGATCTACTTAAGCAAACAGAGACTATGCACATTTTTTATTTTCAAATATTTTTCTGTGTTCAAGTGAATACATTAGTTATTGAGAATTATGTATATAAATGCCTTGGAAGAATTTGACACTGACAACTTGGAACGGTTTGTTTTATTCGTCAAGAACGTATTCGACCCTCCATTGCAGCTGCCGCACTGTATGAACTCGTGGAGATTCTACGGAGTAAAACGGGCACTAGCGTCCTACTTGAGCTGCCCTTAACTGTGCTTGACTGAAATAATGAACACAACATTAGTGTTAAATAGGGCTGTCGATCGATAAAAATAGAAAAAAACGAATTAATCGCACGATTTGCTGTAGCTTGTAATAATGGATATTTAAATCTAAAATCACAGAATTAATGTAGAATCAACACAAAGGATGTATATTTAAATTCAAATACTAGTGTTTAATAGCATCTTTTTAACTTTGAACACAGATTCTCAACTGTGAACTACAGATTTCCAATAGATCCATCAAGGCCATCAAAAGTGACTGTCGGCTGAAAGGCATGTTTCTTTTATGCACTAATATAAATTTTAATTAAGGTATTATTAAGCTATTATGCTTTTATCAAATGTACAAGAATATATCCATTGCATGTTTTTCTTCATTTTATAATCAAACCGCAAATAACTGATCACAAATAATCAGAAAACACTTTATTACAGAAACAGCTCAATAAATTCACTAGATACTTGCATCCTCCTCCTTTGTTTAATGGGACGAACCCACCGCTGCATTCTCCTTTGGACCCACGGAGAAGAAGCGGCACTGCCTGCTCATTCCAGCGATAAAACTGGTTGTATTCAAGACAGAAGCTGCATTGAAAGTTGAGAAATTTCACAATTTGAAGTTCCAAGTCTCGAAAATGCTGCTTTCACTAGCGCATCGCACTTGGAATGATGACCCATGCATTGCTGCCTGCAACTATTTTTTCATTCATAACTTTGTTCATGTGGCCAGGTTTACACCGTGGGGCCCGACTACGCTCACGCTGAAGCCAGGAAGTCTCCAGCCCTGGATGGCAAGGTTGAACGGGACAGCGAGGGCAAGGAGGTGCGGTATCCCGTCATCCTCAATGCCAGAGAGAAGCTCATTGCGTGGAAAGTCTGTCTGGCTTTCAAGGTAATTTGATCTTCTACTGACACATTTTCCCCTGGCAAGAAATTCGGAATGAATTTGTTTGTAGTTAATGACGACAACTTAATGAATGTGTTTTTAAGTGTCAAAGTAATGCAAATTAATCTAAAAAAGAACAGTTTGCAAAGAATTTACGAAAAATGCACAACTTTAAATAACTCAAATCACTGAGTCAAACTGTGAAAGGAGTTATTTTTCTCATGGTAATAGAGTGAAATGTTTTACTTTCTGCTGTATACTACTGCTTTTTCACCAAAATTACCGCATATGTGCAGATTTTTAAACGCATGTAAACCGCTAAAAATATCCGTTTGATGCTATTCCCATTGCCAGGAGGCAAGCCGAGTTGGCCTTTTTTTTTTCCTGGTGCGTCACGTTCGACCTCACGAACATGAAGGAAAAGGGGCGTACAATGTCTGGCGTAACATGTAAGCGGGCCTGTGCATTACGTTGTACATTATGTCCGGAACTTCAACGCGCGTCAGAAATGGGCGTAAATAACGTGTCAACCCGGGTGCCGTGTTTGCACCACTGCCGATCGGAGCTGGAGCTGGAACAAGCCGTCAGTACTTGAATACCGAGTGTACCTTTCCCACTGCAGCCAAAAGCAGGATGTTAGCAGGTGTTAGTGGCTTTTTTGTGCAGTGGAAAAGGGGTATACTTAAAGGATAGGTTTGCAACTAACACAACTTTAATTCAGACTTCAAGTCTTTGTTCATAGTGCATTTAAACCTAAGGCAGTAAATTAGCAATATCTATTTTTCTATCTATTTACCGATCTTGGTGTTTTTTGTTCATAGCAAACAGTCTGCGGCTTTGATTTACTGCGTGCCAATGGTCAGTCGTATGTCTGTGACGTCAACGGCTTCAGTTTCGTCAAGAACTCCATGAAGTACTACGACGACTGTGCCAAAATCCTCGGGTGAGAATCTATCTCCAAATGTACTTTATTTTTTGTATATATATATACTTTGATGCAGGTGATGCTTCCATCCAGGTGGTGGTTGTTGACAAGAATAAAAGATTTTTTAAATGTTTGGTCTGAGGACAGATTTATTTTGTTGGACTTTGAAAAAACTTTTAATTCAAAACTCAACTTGAATTTTTACCCTTCAGCATTGTGTTGAAAAGTTCATTTTCTATTTTAATATTATTCAAGTTTGTTTTGGACAATATTTGACAGAAAAGGTTTGGGGTTTGTTTTTGATTTTAAATAAAAACTGGCTATTTTTTCACTTTAGTTGGTCATTGTCATTACCAAAGAAGTAAATAAATAAAAACAACAAAAGTAGCTAATTTTCAATGTAGTGTTTTAAAGCAAGGTTATGTTACTTTTGTTACATCACTTTTTCAAATTAGTCTTGCTTTCCATAATATTTAAATGTTTTCATTTTATTTTTAGCTTTAAATTTAGTGCCAACATCTGTATTTTATTATCTGATGTTGGATACAGATGTTGTGAAACACAATTTCATTTTGTTTAAATCCATTTTAATAGTATCGACGTTAGTTTGTCTGATTGCAGTCTGGTTTGTAACAGTTTATTTTTAGTGTAGATAAAAGGTTTTTGTTTTGTTTTGACTTCAATTAAAACTTGGCTATTTTTCCACTAGTTTAAGTTATTGCCTATTATAATGACCTCTGTTCTGAACAGTGAAATCGCTTTTGACTTTGTGGCTCTGACTTCCAGTAACATCGTCATGAGAGAGCTGGCCCCACTGTTCCAGATCCCTTGGTCTATACCATTGGAGGCTGAAGACATTCCCATTGTGCCGACTACCTCTGGTACCATGTACGTATCCCTTCAGTGAAAACAGTCGTACCACCTATTAATGCAGAACCATTACGAACTGAAGGAGCGCACGTTTCACATCTCAGAACCTGCCAATACAGTGCATGTACCAGAGTTTAGTTTTTAGTTTTGTTTTGTGTGGAGAAGTTTGCTCAGTGGGCGTGTGAAAGAGTCAGAGAGCGACTTCACGTTGGCCGTATGACTTTTTGTGAAACTGTGATTTGAAGGTCGGTGTGTGTGTGTGTGTGTGTGTGTGTGTGTGTGTGTACTTTATTTAGGCCTGTGCTCTTTAGGCGTCTTTTCCAATCAAGGATATGAAATGGCTTCTTTTTTTTAATTTTTTTTAATTTTTGACTCTATTGACTGCATCTTCTTCATCTTAGAGACCTCTACTAAGCTGCAGTCGATTGCTGTATCTTTGCTAATTGCACAGATATACTGTAGATTGTAACTGAATGAGAATATTTCAATGAAAAAATAATATATATATTGGTTCCAATTATTATTATTTCCACAAATCATGGGTCGGATTAGACTCCTCTGCCGACCACATCTGCCACATCTGGCCCACTGGCCCTATCTTTGACACCACTGATCTAGCGTCCGTTTTGGCCACCTAGTATTCTATATAGAACCTTCTATGCTTATCAATTAACAGACATCCTCAACTCACACTGGGTTACCAGACTTGACACAACTGCCGCTTTATCGTGCAATGTGGACCACTATCTAAATGCATTCGTTTAACGGTAGCAATATCTGTGATTTCCATTTATTCAATTATAGATCTATTGTTCTCATTAGATACGGCTAGGAGTATGCTCGATAGTTTAATGTTATGTAATCCATTTCTACTATATTTATACCGATGTTTTATATGAATGGAATATATATATCTCAAGTCTGTAACTTGCCAAAATGCTCTCTACTCAGGATGGAATTACGGTGTGTCATTTCTGTCATCCGCCATGGCGATAGAACCCCCAAGCAGAAAATGAAAATGGAGGTTCGCCACCAAAGGTATTTTGACATAATGTGTTGTGGAATAAACAAATATGTGGACCCTTTTCACAATCTTCAGTTTTCATTATTAGCCAGTTAGACAATGACATTTTATCCACTTGAGAAAGTCTGCATGTGTTCATTGTATTACTGTATTCATGATAAAACAGTTAATTTGCTTAATGCTGGATGAACTCAGTTTTTCAGAACATGATAATCAATTGCTTACCAAAAAATATTGAAATGGTATGACCCTCTGGTATTTTAGCTTGGCATATTGTAAAACCAGTAACTGTCTGAAAACATAATTATACCCTTAAAGAGCTTCCAAGGTTGCTTGTGTTTTTGTTTTGTTTTAATGGTTTGTTTTAATTTCTTCGTGAGGTTCTTCGATCTCTTTGAGAAATGTGACGGATACAAAACTGGAAAACTCAAGCTCAAAAAGCCAAAGCAATTACAGGTGGGTGGATATTGTGAAAAAATTAATAAAAAATGCTTAATGTATGAGATGATGTATAGTATTTACAAATATCTCTCTACAGGAAGTGCTGGATATAGCCCGACAGCTCCTAGTTGAACTTGGGCAAAACAATGATTCCGAAATTGAAGAGTCCAAGGCGAAATTGGAACAACTGAAAACTGTCCTTGAAATGCAAGTATTAGGTTCATTTAGAGATATCTTTGATGGCATATTTTACTTGTTAGAAACATTTTTTTATTCCAGCCAAACATGATCCTTTCCTCTAGGTACGGCCATTTTTCTGGCATCAATCGCAAAGTTCAGCTGACGTACCTCCCGCACGGTTGCCCCAAAGCGTCGAGCGAGGAAGACGGTAGTTACTTTGTCAGATGTTTTATCTTCTCCACTCTGGTGAACAATCAGTTTCTTTGGTATTTGTTACATGAGTGTAGATGAACTGTGGCCGCTTGGCTGTTTTTCTTAGATGTGCGGCGGGACGACCCATCTCTGCTGCTTGTGCTTAAGTGGGGGGGTGAGCTGACACCAGCAGGCAGAGTCCAAGCCGAGGAACTAGGCCGCGCTTTCCGCTGCATGTACCCCGGTGGACAAGGTAGAATGCCCCTTTTAAGCTTACTTGGTTTTTTGTTTTTCTCTTCCGTTTCTCTTCAGCCCAAAGGAGCAAATTTTAAGCCTTAAAAACATGTTAACCTCTTAAGCTCCAGGCCCATTTCTTGGGTTCCGAGTGAGGTGGACAGGTTGGAGTTTGGGGGGGGGTGGTGTGGGTCAGTAGTTTGTGCCACATACAAGTGCCTTACACCTTCAGAAAGCTGAGACTAAGGAATAATTTGAGATGCAGTTTGACACTGTCAATCTTCTTCTTCTTCTATCAATTAAAAGGTAATAAACATTTTATTTTTGATTTCGCCTGATAAAATTATTAATATTTTGAGTGTAAAGAGGCTTTAAACATTATACTCATGCCTAATGATGCCATTCCCATGCTCAATTACATTATGTGTGATTAGTTGCTGCACCAAGTTCTGGGTTGATACCATTAATTACACAGCTTTGGTACACTTTCTAGCCATTTTTGACCATTTGGGAATGGGGAAAAGGGTCAAAAATCCCCCCAAAAGACCACCTGATGACCTCATGACCTTGAAAATGGCTCAGAAAAAAAACCATATCTTCAATGTACCTGGACATCCCATACATTTTCTGAATGGTCTGGGTGTCTAGATTCTGGGTCTAGAGATTCATGAGGCTGTGATTATCCTAGAGGTCACAATAGGTCATTTTATACAGCAAGGTCAAGTAAAAAATCTGAAATTAAATGGTTACTGTGAGGCCATATTTTATCCCACCTGAATGCAATTGGACTCTTTGGATTCACAAGAGTTTCAGCTTTCTAGCAAAAAAGGCGAACATAACATTTTCGTCTGCATGGAGTACTGGCGCACTCTAGTGGCCTGAAGCTAACTTAGCCTCTGTAGTTGTTTTCATCTGATATGGCTGTGAAACGGAGGCTCTTGCGGTTCTAATGAGCCCAGTTTCATCCAGATATCTTGATGTGAGAGGTCAGGGGACCCGTTTGAATATAGTCAAGCCCATTTACTTTTGTCAAAAAAGATCGCCCACTTTCGAGCTACGTTACGCCCGCTTCCCAGCGAGTTAGCATGACATGCTAACAACCAACGGATAGGCCCGGATGTAGTTTCTGTTGATAATGGAAGCTAACGGCTAGCTTCAAAACTGATCTCGCTGCTGTTCGTCAAAGACACTGACACTAAAAAGCTTTAATCTCCTTTTCAAAAACTGGAACTATGCATTTGATCAGGTTGTCAGGTTTTATCGACTCTTTTGAACTTCTGCAAATCAGCGCTTTTGGCTACACTTACTGTATGTTTTTTGTTTGTTTGTTTCCTTGGTAGGTGATTATGCAGGATTCCCAGGATGTGGCCTCCTACGTCTCCACAGCACCTACCGCCATGACCTGAAGATTTACGCCTCCGATGAGGGCAGGGTTCAAATGACAGCTGCTGCTTTTGCTAAGGTTTGAACTCACAACTCCACTCCCATCCCCATTCTATCTGTAACTTGATATTAACATTATTGGCCCATTATAGGCAATGTAGTATTATTATTATTTTTTTATTATTTTTATTTGGAAATGTTGACAAGCACAAAATACAGTGAGCATGTACGTAGACTAGTATTTCCGTTTTTTTATATACAACAAACAACCTATCCACCCACCTGTTCCACCCACCTAATCCTGGAGTACACTCACCTAGACCAGCGGTTCTCAACCTGGGGAGATTATTTTGGGGGGTCACGGGATGGTTGTCAAAAAATAATAATAATACTTTTTTGATAAATTTTTTTCTTTTATTATTTTTCCATTAAATCTGCCATACCAATGATATAATGTAGTCATTATAAAAAAGATTTTAGTTAGTGAGTGAAATGAGTGTGTGAATGCGTGCGTTATTGGTCTGGTAACCTGTTGGCAACAGGTCGGAGGACAGTGGAAGGGGGGGGACGGTGAACGCGAAGCAGGTCGGTGTCCTTGCTGCTGCAACTACGTGTGGGCTCTAGTTAAACTGACTTGTCAAGCAATAGATTCTTGTAGTAGAGAAATCTGCCAATTTATTTATAAGGTATTATTAAGCTATTAATAAGTTTTGTTTTAATCAAATGTACAAGAATATATCCATTGCATGTTTTTCTTCATTTAATAATCAAACCACAAATAATTAACAACAAAAAATCTGAATCAGAAAACACTTTATTACAGAACCAGCTCAATAAATACACATAGAGATAGAAATCTCCTCCTCTGAACCCGCGCCCCTTCTCCGGCCCGTTCGTGGCGTCAAACCTGACACACCAGGATAAACAAACAGAAAGGCAGACTCGCCTCCTGGCATCGGCTATTTTTAGCGGTTTACCCGCGTTTTTAAAAATAAATGAATGAATAAAAAACCTGCATATACGTGGTAATTTTGGTGGAAAAGTGGTAGTAGACGAAATGAAGAAGGATATGGAGGCGTGACACGAGACGCTGACGTGATGCTCTTGGTGTGAATTGGAGGTGAGGAGGGCGCCAAGAAGTCGCTGTACCTGTGTAAACAGCAGTGCCACAACAGGGCAGGGCGCTGAAGTGAAGCAGGTTATTGCAGTGTGTTTCAAGGGTGAGTCGAGAGAGAGGGTGTCGCAAACCCTAACCTTTTTTTCGGGGTCGCAGCTCAAAGATGTTGAGAACCACTGACCTAGAGAAGCTAAATAAATATATATACAGTGGTGTGAAAAAGTGTTTGCCCCCTTCCTGATTTCTTATTTTTTTGCATGTTTGTCACACTTAAATGTTTCAGATCATCAAACTAATTTAAATATTAGTCAAAGACAACACAAGTAAACACAAAATGCAGTTTTTAAATGAAGGTTTTTATTATTAAAGGAGAAAAAAAATCCAAACCTACATGGCCCTGTGTGAAAAAGTGATTGCCCCCCCTAAACCTAATAACTGGTTGGGCCACCCTTAGCAGCAACAACTGCAATCAAGCGTTTGCGATAACTTGCAATGAGTCTTTTACAGCGCTGTGGAGGAATTTTGGCCCACTCAGCTTTGCAGAATTGTTGTAATTCAGCCACATTGGAGGGTTTTCGAGCATGAACCGCCTTTTTAAGGTCATGCCACAGCATCTCAATAGGATTCAGGTCAGGACTTTGACTAGGCCACTCCAAAGTCTCAATTTTGTTTTTCTTCAGCCATTCAGAGGTGGACTTGCTGGTGTGTTTTGGATCAT
>OMKR01109580.1:0-11931 GCA_900302355.1 Cyttopsis rosea | reverse complement strand
AGATTTAAAACAAGATACATAACGCATGTTTAGGACATGTAGATTATTAAAGGTTAAGTAATATAAATTAATTATGAAATAACGATGGATCAAATATTATTGATCAATGCCGGTCAGCCTTCTGTTGCCTTAATGGCTGTTGAGAACTCAAGTTTATTAATTGTCTAAGTGTAGTTGAAGTTATTGACTGCACCTTTAAGCATAAGCTAAAAAGAATAAAACAATTTGGAATACGCCATGAACACTAAATTCTTAAATGTATTGGAATGTGAATCACACTTTCTTGATACTTTCACAAATTGTATTGTACTGTCAGAGTTAGTGATAAAGGACAGGATAAGGAATTTGAGGAGAAATTATTTAGGGAAAGTTCTGAATGTGAAGAAAAACTCACAATCATGATTTGCTTTTAAGGGGAAACGTTATACAAGGACCTGCATGTCACAAAACTATGGGGAAGTCTGGGCAGTATTTCCTGCCGCATTAGGAGAAAATTTTACTGGTTTCAAATTTATGGATGAAAACACATCAATCAAATTATGATGTCTTACTGATCTGCTTGTGTCACCGATACACAAGTGCCCTAAAATATAAACAATAAATAGCTAAATAAATAAAATTAGGGAAAGGCTGGTTCAAAATGGTCACAAAGTGTCATATAATACTCCAGCTGGCGCCTATAAAAGAACGTTCACTATTTGAGTCATGACATTTATTTTGTTTGTTTCTTTTTCTTTTCCTTTTACTCTTTTACGGATGGCGTTTATTGACTGTCGTGATTGCTGTGACTGTAGCAGCATTTACTTTTCTTGTGGCTTCACATGCAGTAGCCTCCATTTTCTCACAGGGCGAAATGGCTCATTTAAGCAACAGTTCTCCTTCGTCAGGATCACCGTTCTTATTTTTCTCCCCACCATTGAAGTGGGGGATCCACATGACTGCTTGGCAACAATAGCTGTTGTGGGTTTTGACCCGTCTAGATCTTGCGATTGAAGTTCTTGGAAATTCAGTTATGATGATTTGGAGAATTAGTGCAATTATTAGGGGGAGGGTGTTCATTTTGTCTGTCAGTAACTGTTTTTTGTCCTGGCCAGTATTGTCTATTTTGTATAACCGGTAGTGTTTTGTGTTTAAGTGTGGAATTTGGCCTGATCTGTTTTATTGTAAGAATGAGATATGGGCCAATATGATACAGGGCTGTGAAGCCGACTAATGAAATGTATGCCAAAACCCTCCCGCCGTTTTATATTTGTATATGTAAATGTCTCTGGCCCCATATCTAGAGGGGAACATGGTAAGTAACTGGTGAGTAGCCGCCTAAACCGCCATGGCCGCCAAACCGCCCAGCCGCCGCTGTATAGGTTCTAACAAGTGATCTCCCGAATACATAATCTTTTTCTCTAATTAACTTTATTTCATTGTCTTTGTTTGTTTGACTTATGCTAAGGACCATCTGTTGAGGAGGAGGGATGGTTAGAGAATTAAGTAAAGACTATGATATCCCAGGCCGACAGTGTTTGTTGGGCAATGTTGTCAAATTGTGCTTTCACCCGAGTTTTTGAGTGCGATGTGTATACAGGTGAAGACAGCCCTACTAGTCCCACTCGAAGGACGACTGCATGACCTACGACCAGGCAGCCGGGGGGTGATCAGTGACTTCCGGAGAAAGAGCCGGAACTCTGCCAGGTTCCTGGGAAGCGTTCCCGGCAGCAAACCAAACGGCCGCAGTAGTAGCAAAAGCACTACTTCGGGAAATTATTCCCAAATGGGGAATTCCAACCAGAATCTCTAGTGAGAACAGCACCCATTTTGCCAATGAAGCGATCACCCAGTAAATTTCTGGACATCGACCTCCGAAAACACTGCGCCTACCACCCTGCCAGCAGGGGGGACGGTAGAAAGGGAAATGGCACCCTGAAAAATAAACTGGCTAAATATTGTGCTCTCATGGACAAAAGCGTTGCCTATAGTCTTAATGTACATGAGAATGATGAAAAGAACGGAAAACTAATCTCAGTCCCTTTGAGACTTTGCAACATCTCCCCACGGGGGGTTTGGACCCCTGAGAGACGCCCTTCCCTCCACCACTCTGTGTGAGGACTCGGTGTTGACATACTGTACTAACCTATCTGCTAATCTTTCTGACATCCGAAGGCAGGTGACTGCGGCCCTTCCAACCCCAGCCACAGGACCGCTCCACAACCTGCTACCAGGTGACTTTGTGCTGGTCAAGGACTTCCGGAAGAAGAACTGGCGAGCTCAGCGGTGGCAAGGACCATACCAGATCCTGCTCACCACCCAGACAGCAGTCAAGGTTGCGGAGGGAGCTACGTGGGTCCACGCCAGACACTGCAAACGAGTGTCCACCGCCCTCCACAGACGGGAACGTGGCGTGTCAAGCCACCACCTAACATTGCAGACCCCGATGGACGACGAGACGTCAGATGTCATCTTAGTGTTTCTCATTACGTTGTGAATGCTTGTGTGTTTTGCCTTACTCGCAGGATGGGTGTATGACGTAACCAAGGCTGTGAACGGCATCAATTGATATAGCTTTGCATTCCACGCATACATAAAATACTCCCACATGAGGCAGAGTATTATATTCGTTCATAGATTTTTTTTGTGTTTTGGTTTAGTTTCTGATTATGTGGGTTCATAACCACTATTACAAAGCATTTATTTGTTCTTACCAGTATTACGATATTTCGTTGTTTTATATCCTGTATTGCCAGTATTCGCGTTTGGGTTTATATCCTGTATTATGCTGGGTTTTTTCCTTTTGTGGGTGTTCTTTTTGTGTTCAATGAATGAACAAAAGGGGGGAATTGTAAGGGAAAAACTTAATCCTTCAGATTGTATTGAACATTCCATGCTACTGTGCCTTTAAGACCATATACGAGAGACTCACTCGCTGGGAGACTTAGGCGCGGATATACCCGGCGCTGTCACGGGTGGTACACAGACGATGTGATTTCTTTGTTCCGTTTGCCTATAAAACTTCTGCGCGCATGCGCCACTGGGCAGTCCCACACAGCCCTCCAGGGTCTGTGCTCGGGGATCCGCCATTTTGGGCCCAAAATAAACTAACAAAGATCTTTTTCTCTTTAAACGACTCCAGTGCTTTTATTATCGCCACGACGGGACAATAATAATAATTCACCTAAATAATTTCTGCAACAGCACACAGCCAAGATAACAAACGAGTGGCTTCGGGACAAGTCTTTGAATGTCCTTGAGTGGCCCAGCCAGAGCCCAGACTTGAACCTGATTGAACATCTCTGGAAAGACCTGAAAATAGCTGTGCACCGACGCTCCCCATCCAACCTGATGGAGCTTGAGAGGATCTGCAAAGAAGAATGGGAGAAACTGCCCAAAAATAGGTGTGCCAAGGTTGTAGCATCATACTCAAGAAGGCTTGCGGCTGTAATTGCTGCCAAAGGGGCTTCAACAAAGTATTGAGCAAACGATGTGAATACTTATGTCCATGTGATATTTAATTTTTTTATTTTTAATAAATTTGCAAAATTTCTAAAAAACTTTTTTCACTTTGTCATTATGGGGTATTGTGTGTAGAATTCTGAGGAAAAAAATGAATTTAATCTATTTTGGAATAAGGCTGTAACATAACAAAACATGGAAAAAGTGAAGCGATATGAATACATTCCGGATGCACTGTAGTTCTGACATAGCCTGGTGGTATGTTTTGGGTCATTATCTTGCTGTAGGATGAACCCCTGACCAACTAGGCGTAGACCAGAGGGTATTGCATGGCAGTGCAAAGTGCTGTGGTAGCCCTTTTGGTTCAATGTGCTGGTCACGACTCTGGATCCAGCAAAAGAGCAATATTGTCCACATAATGCTTCAGAGGGTGTAATGTAGTCTGTTCCAACACTGCTTTTATACAGACAGAGGGTTTGTAAGTAATGAACAAATTGGGACACCTGCAGAAATTCTTCTGTGAGGTTTCACGGCGGTTTGCATCCATGCATGCTGCATTAATGCCACCTTCACATTTTCCCTTTCCAGTCGCCCTCAAAAAGTGAAATAACGACTCCTTCCCTTCAACACTGTCTCCACATTCTAATATATTTTTAACCTTGTCCTCTACCTGTCCTATTTTCCGTAATCATGTTGTCATTTCTTGTCTTTTTTGTGTAAATTTCCTCCATGTTAAAAGGTCCGACCCGTCAGATGTTTTCCTATTATGAAAAGTGTACTGTTAAGGTTGCTGTGCCCAATTCTCATCCTGCATATTATTACTTGCTCTTTCCGTTTTGTTCCCCAACTTCTTAACACGCAATCCAACATTCTGTTTTGGATTGTGTGTAAATGTCTCCCTTTTGTTGCATTATCCCAATGCTGTTGCCACTGCTATTTTATCTTATTCCACACTATGCCTTTTACCTATCATTTTGATAATCTAATATTGATTTCAACAATTCCTTTTTTGACTGCTTCTGTTGCCAATTTGTCTGCTCTCTCGTGTCCCGGGACGCCTAAATGTGCTGGAACCCACTTGAGTGTGACATTTTTCCCTTGTCTAGCTATTCTTGAGTTGGTAAACAAGATTTCATAAAGGAGATCCTGGTGATTTCTGGTTGTACTTGTCTTAATGCTTGCGAGGACTTCACTCCATTCTAATGCCACCTGTATGGCAAACAATTCAACAGTATACACATTCAAACAGTCAGATGTTCTCTTGTTAATTTCCACCTGGTACAGGGCACAGCAACTGCAGTCCCTGTTGCCTCTGTTTGCGGATCCTTTGATCGATATGTAAAAATCGGAACACTATCTTTATACTTCCGGTCCCTATAACTATAGTATTCACTGATTAAATCAGTAGTTTTATTGTAACACAGATTTTGCTGCTGATCCATATACGATACTTCCATAGTCTAATCTTAATCTAATTGAGGCTACATCAATATATTTCAGAGATGTAATATCAGTTCCCCATTCCAACCCTGCAAGACACCTCATTTATCATCACCTCATTTTAGACATTTATCACTTTTTTACATTTACTAATGTAGTGTATTAACGTTTAGTAGAGGTTGTTTAACTTTGACTTGTATAATGGTTTGTGTGCTGTGTGAAGTGTTGGCTTGCGGGGTTTGATATATGACAGTGGAGAGGCCTGTTGGGTGCCAGTCAGTCTGGAGTGAGGGGACTCCCTTCCCAAAGGATCTCCTAACTTGGGGGCAAGCAGGAGGACCTCTGACCCCTCTCTTCCTGCTGGACATGTCTAAACTAGGATATTTCCGGATGTGCGGATCCTTTAAAAGCTGGGACCAAGGAGATGTGCGGCAGAACATGGTTTTCAGGCCTTCAATGAAGGTGTTCTCCCCCATGATATTTTAATTGGGTTGATGCTGAACTTCTTTGTAATAAAACTAGATCTTATACAATCAAGTCTGTGTCAGCGGAGATCCTTCCATCATCTTCACATCACCATCGACGGCAGACACAACACTAACTACATATCTAATATGCTCTCTCCATGTTCGTCTCAGATCAAAATATACTCCCAAAAAAAGTCTCAACTCTCTCCAAATTATTTCCATATAGTTTCAAATTACCTTCCCTAATTTTCTTTCTTGTGAAGAACATAGCTTATGTTTTTTCCACTGAGAATTTAACTCTCCATTTTGTTCCCCACTTTTCAACTTGATTAATTCCATCTTGCATTTTCTTAACTATGTGTTCAACATTTCTCCCTCTTTGTATGTAGCCACCATACATTTTCTCCAAGAAGTACATTAACCTCTCATTTATCATACGTTCTATTAATTTACAGATGTGTGACGTCAAGGCAATTGGTCTGTAGTTTTCAGGCCTGGTATCTGGTATCTGTTCCAGGTTTCCTTATTGGAATAATGATCCCCTCCTTCCAGCTCCCTGGCATTCTTCCCTCTTCCCACACTTTGTTATACAGCAGCCATAATTTCTCCAGACTTCCTACACTTGGATGTTTTAGCATGACCTTTTTCATCTTTACCAGATGCAGTCTTTCCTGTTTTATCTAGAGCCCTTCTTAACTCTCCCAAGCTGAAAGGGATATTTTACCCATCTTTTCTACGTGAAGCCTCCATTGAATTCAGGTTTTGTATTCTCTCTGCCTCTTCTTCAGACAAATTATTGGAGCTATGCAACATAACAAAAGTGTTTGCCATTAACTCTGCCTTTTCCTTATTTGTTACCGCAGTCTCACTTCCACCGGTCAAAACCGGGTAACTCCCTCCTGTCCCCTCCCATCTTTTTTTTATCATCCCCCACACCTTTCCTACTGCTGTGTGTTTCCGATTGTAGCACAGTACTTTCTCCGGCGTGTCCGTTTTGCCTGTCTTATTGTCCTCCTTATTACTGCCTGGGCTTGCTTGTAGTGAATCAAATGTTGAAAGTTCTTTTGACTATTTTAAATGCCTTATTTCTATTTCTCACTGCTTCCTTACTCTTATCCTCCCACCATGGCACTATTTTCTTCTTTGTCCTGCCTTTACTTTTAGGAATGGATTGCTTTATTTTGCTGTCAAGTGCATCTATGTTCATTCCATCATTAACTTCTCCCAATTAGCTTTCTCGAGGATCCATTTCTCACCCGTGCTCTCTATGGTCAATGAGGTAGTAATATTTATCTTGCACCATATTGGCTAATGATCACTCCCTTTAGTTCCTTCTTGGTGCACTGTCCAATCACATACTAATGCAATGGTGTTTGATACCAATGTAAGATCAAGCACAGATTATTTTCCTGTATTAATATCTATTATTGTGTTACTGCCATCATTTGAGCATCCTAAATTCTTTTCATTTAGCAATTCTTCTATTACCTGACTATTAGAGTCTGTTCTGTCACACCCCCATAATGTGTTGTGTCCATTAAACCAAAACCATGTTACACCAAACCATGTTACCACTATTCTGTCCTTCCATCTCCTCAAGCTCGCTTAACTCTAGTCTTTTGCACGGATTATAATAATTCACAATTACCGTATTGACCCGAATATAAGAAAAGGTTTTTTTTCCTGGAAATACGTCTGAAAAAGTTGGGTCGTCTTATATTTGGGGTGTAGACTTGGGGATGTGTGTGTGTGTGTGTGATCAAGCTGCGCTGCACACAGCTCTGTCTGCTCCGCTCCAAACCGCTCCAAACAAATCAAATACGACTAAAAACTGTGTGTTTGCAGCATGGAGGCCAGTGAAAATTGTTATTCAGTCTCTCTTTGGAACGATGTTCGAGCGCTGCAATGTAACTATTGCGCATTTAATTTTAATGTGACAATTCCATCGATAAGATATTAAACAAAATATTTTATTTAAAATATGTTAAAAACAACAGCCTACCTTGTTTTATTCAATGTGTTTTTATTATCAACATTTTCAAATAAAATGATTTTCTTTATAAAAACAAGATTTGGTCTTCAAAAAGTATTTTTCCAGAAAATGATTCTTGAAAAAGGAGGGGTTGTCTTATAATCAGGGTCATCTTACTGTACTAACTCTTTCCTTTCTGCCCATATTTTCACTACCACATATTCTTCTTCATCTCCTATGCTTATTATTCTATAAGGAATGCCTTGCTTTACAAAAGTGGCACATCCTACTCCTCCCCCCTCTCTCCTATCTTGCCTCACTGCTCACATAACCATATAAAGCAAAATCTAAATTGGGTTTTAACCAGGACTCTTGAATACACACAATGTCTGGTTTGTCTCTCCTACTAACTATAAACTGTTTGAAATCTTGCCCATTAGCAATCAGGCTTCTCGCATTCCACTGAAGAATTAACATTATTACAGTATTCTCAATCCACACATGTTGCCTCTTGGCTTGACTGTCCCCTGAGCTCATCCCTTACTTCTTCCCATTTCAAACCTATCAAATCCAAATGATGCACTGCAGCTTTCACGATAACCTGAATCCTTTCAGTTTTAGATTTCATCTCAGCTGTTGCATTTATCACTCCTGCAATAAAGGTCACCAAGTTCTTCTTATATCCATGCTTTCTTCTTATCTTACTTTTCTTCTGCTGCCACCTGTTCTTTGTTTCTTTCTCCTTCACCCTTACAGTATCTGTAGCGTCTTTGGTGTTACTCCCTCTCCACTTTGTCCATATTCATGTTCCCCACCACACCTAGCGCATCTTCTCTTTCCTTTGCACACTTTGGCCACATGCCCAAACTCCTGACAATTGAAACACTGCATAGGTTTTAGTACGGATTCTCTTACATTATATCTTATAAATCCAAGATATACCTCCTTTGGAAGCACCTTTCCCCCTAACTCTACCAAGACGGTTTCCAATTCCGTTTTCTCTGAACCCCTTGTCATTCTTCTCACACTCTTGAGTTATTCCTCAACCTCAAATTATCCACTAGTTCCCCCATATTAACACTGAGGGGAACTTCAGAAATCACCCACTTGCAACCATTGCACCTCTGTTCCACCAACTCTTACAACCCTGGATACTTTTACTTTTCCAATACCAGTTATCTTCTTTGCCTTCTCCATCTGCACTTCAGTGTTGCATCTTATAAGCAGGTTACCATCTCCGTCTCTGTCTCCCTCCCTGACATCCTGTCAGAGTTTGTAAGGAACAGGTAAGAATATCGTTCCGGACCTATACAGGCCGTCGGTCGATATTCCCACAAACTGTTCCCCACAATACTCACTCCTGAAACTATTAAGTCCCGATGTCCGTAAACCAAAGTCTGTGTCATTTAATCAGTCAGATAATAAGTCATAAACTGCCGTAGCAATATACAGTAATTTAACCCTTCCGCAACTTCCTTGTCCTCACGTGTCCACCTCAACCTCCACAGCCTGGCCCTGTAGGAATTGTTTGCATCAACTTTCAAGGCTTCATTTTGTAGAACAGCTGTAAGTTGTTAACCCATTACTTGTTCCCTGAAAAAGGCCTTTTTGTCCGAAATGCACATTATCTTTCAGTTTTTGGCAACCTAAACTTTTGGCAGTTTACCGCTTACCTTTTATACCATTTCAGGTTATTCACTGGACTTGAACTGCGTAACAACTGGAAAAATGGGGATGTTCTAAAACTTTTAAGCGTTAGTGTAGATCCAGACTGAAAGAGGATGATGACCTCAGCTTCTCGTCCACCACACCTCATTAGATAGATATTTGGCAAGCATTTGTAATTTTGTGTATTTTTAAAGCAGACAGGTGCTAATTTGTCACATACTGAGTGTGTTATATGTCTATGTAATGGAGAGTGATGGAGCCTCGGTACCTGGGACGAGCTCCTCAGAAACGGCGGCTCCACCCAGCACGTGTCTGCGCTCCAGTACCGCCGTCTTCAGCCCTCCCCTCTGGAGATACGCCGCCTGGGTACGAACACACTCACATTTATCACGCACATCTATCCTGCATATGAAAGAAAAAGGTTTTAAAAATGGATCTGTGTACTTACCGCTACCAATCCATTGTGTCCTAGAAGAGAATGAAGTTCAATTAAAAGCAAAATAATTTGTTGGATTGGTTACAAAGTCAACAGTTGAGTAAACCAGGAAATATTCAAATCGAAGGGAAAAGATCCGGGAAAATTTATTATTAATGTCTGTCACCACATATTATATGTGTGCACAATGTAATCACTTTAACCTTTTTTTTTTTGTGTGTGTGAAATGTACGACTTTTTGATTTTGAAGTATTGTAGGTAAGTGTAAAGGCAAGGTAGGGTTAGGATTTTACGACATCAGAAAAGTTACTCTGATGCAGAAGAATTGGGCAAAATTTGACAGATAGGCCTATATGGAAGAATCTAACAAAATATGTATGTTGAAAGTAAGACCTCATGCATTCAGATTTAACACTGTCATGACTTTAGAAGAAGAAGAATCATTTATTGTCACACATTTTTACCACATGCATGCAGAGGGTGGAGACAACCCAAACACACGGAGTGGTGAAACAATGGAATACAGTCCCTGCATTTATCCCATCCTGGCCGTCCTTCCTCCAGGGGCAGCGGGCAGCCCTCACTTCATCAGCGCCCGAGGACCATTTCCAGGTGGTGGGTCCATGTCCTATGCGAACACGTGCAAACTCCACACAGAAAAGCCCCTGATCGGGAGATAACCCACCGGAGCACGGTGCCAACAGCGCCCCAGGCGGGAATCAAACCCAGGACCTTCTTGCTGTGAGGCAACAGTGCAGACCACTGTGCCACTGTGCCGTATTGCCGTGCCGTATATACTGATATTTGTCAAGACTTGAGGACATGCAGACACCCTGTTCCAACTGCTCCAAGAGTATATTCATCAATACTTGCGCCTTAAGATAAGAGACACGTGACGTGGAGCCTGCAGTCTCCTTTACGGGCCAGTAGAGTACAAAGTTTAAGAAACCGCTCCGAATTCTCTGCATACTTCGGGACCTTCCAGCAGCTGGACCATTAACAGTCCCATTCCAAGCCCCATTCCAAGTCCCATTCCAAGATTTAGGAAATGTCTTGGATCAAATGCACGACCGTTTCTCCTCGCAGAACATGTGGGAATTCTTTACAAAAACCAAAGTTTTAAAGAAGTTCTGAAGAAACTGCGGGATGCAACTAGGAGTCCGAACACCACCGTGCAGGGGGGGAGGTGAATTAAAAAATAAACGGTATTAGATAGATGGATGGATGGCTGTGGTTGCTCTGGCCCTACCTCCTCCGATGACCAGGGCGTCGTACCGCTCCCTGGCAGCGGAGTGACAGCTCCTCGAGGCCCGCAGAGCAGCCGCTGCCTGGCGGCTCCGGATCCTCCACACCGCTGCAGCCATGACTGGGTGACGTCGGCAGCTCGGAGGGAGGTTTTATTTCCCCAACTAGTCGGATTACGATCCATGATGTAGGAATCGGACTGGACGGACTTTTTTTTTACGATTGTTTTCTTTTGTTTTTTTAACTTCATGGGGGTCACGGCAAAACCTCTGCTTTACTGTTATGGTAAATGTGTATGCGACCATAATTCCATAATAATTAAAAAAAAAAAGGTATTATTATTACATCGACCAAATTATATATGTATATTATATAATATTTTATATATTTTAAATTATATTAAAAAGTCGAATATATAATATATACTATTTAAACTATAAATATATTCTATATACTATTTAAAATATATAGTGTCAAACAAAAAAAACATTTTCATTGTGTGGCCCCCCTACTATCACTTCGAGGGCCCCTCGAGGACCGCAGACCCCAGTTTGGGAATTCCCTTTTTTTGATATGCGGCTCTCGATAAGTGTGAAAGAAATTCTTAATCTTAATCTTTAATATCGTAAATAACATTAACACAGACTAGATGTTTTGAAATCTTCTGTTGAATTCATCATATTTTGCATTTTCTATGATTATTTGAAACAGCCATGGTGCATTGAAATCCACTGGGATGACACATTTCTGTTCAAATGGAATATGTCAATATTAAGATGACCCCTAGATGGCGGAATAGTCCCATGAATCAGTTCTGAAGCCTGATGGGGCATCCATCCATCCATCCATCTATCTATCCATCTATCTATCTATCTATCTATCTATCTATCTATCCATCTATCTATAGTATCTGTCTGTCTGTCTGTCTGTCTGTCTGTCTATCTATCTATCTATCTATCTATCTATCTATCTATCTATCTATCTATCTATCTGTCTATCTATCTATCCATCTATCTATCTATCTATCTATCTATCTATCTATCTATCTATCTATCTATCTATCCTTCTATCTATTATCTATCTGTCTATCTTTCTATCTATCTATCTGTCTGTCTGTCTATCTATCTATATATCTATCTATCTATCTATCTATCTATCTATCTATCTATCTATCTATCCTTCTGTCTGTCTATCTATCTGTCTATCTATCTATCTATCTATCTATCCATCTATCTATCTATCTATCCATCTGTCTATCTATC
>OMKR01109575.1:0-11493 GCA_900302355.1 Cyttopsis rosea | reverse complement strand
AAGCTGCAAGCAGGGATGAACGGGCCCTCGCGCCATCATGTGTACATCACACCATGTGAATTTAATATAAATTGGATGATGTTTGCGACATTGCAATTACTTCCTGTTGGCAGTAGGGGGCGATATGACTGTAAGTCAATATGGGTGTGTAGATGTGTTCAGGGCGGGAGTCTTATGAAGACTGAGAAATTTGGTGCAGATTGGACAAAGTATGCAGAAGTTATAGCAACTTCCTGTTTGATGGCGAAGCATCGAAATTGGCGGCGTCGTCACGGCAACCAGGAATAACGTAGGGAAAAGCTTTTGATAACTTTTCATCTCCAATGTGTGAAGATGATTGTGAGTGAATTAGAAGTGGGTGCGATGAGATCCCTAGGACTAGTTCGTTCAAATATGATGTGTGAAAATGGCGAGAAATCGGTCATGTGATTCAAGATGGCCGACTTCCTGTTGGTGGTAGGGTATTGGTCCAAGAGACTTTTTGGTGCGTCTTGACATGTTGTACACGTGTAGCGAATTTGGTTTGTCTATGTCAATCTGGGGCGAGGGGCCAAAATTTTAGGGGGCGCTAGAGAGCCATTTTGCCACGGCCATTAATGCAAACCATTAAATATCAAATTTTTCGCCAGGTCTGGCTTGCGTGCAAAATTTGGTGACTTTTGGGGCACGTTTAGGGGCCAAAAGGCCATAATTTTCGGAGAAATAAATAAATAACAAGAAATAAATAAATAATTCCTACAGATACAATAGGGCTTCGCCCGGTACGGGCTCAGGCCCTAATAAACACAAACACATAAATACATGGACATTTACACACATACGCATTCAACTGTGTCTTCGAACCGGTTTGTTAACCAGTCTTTGAACAGACTGGTAAAAGCAAAAAAAAATTGTCCATTGTTCTTGTCTAATGATCTACACGATTGCATGAGAACGCTTACACAGCAAAGCACGCAAGTGTGGTGTCACACACTAATGCAGTCCACTCTAACCAGTATGCAGTTTGCAATTCAGGTCAATATGAAATAGCATTAACACAGCAGGAGGTAGATGGTGCAGCCATGTTTCCGTGCATGGAGCAGAAAGATTTATTGTAAAAAATAAATAAAAAAACAGGACGGCCTTTAGTGCAATTCTTAATTGGGGGGGTGGGGATGGTTCAGCACCCATAAAAGCCCACTAGACAGTGCCGAAGGATTGGAGTCCTCGTTGTTACAGCTGGACTGAGATGAGGAGATGCCTTGTGGATCACTGAGATGGAGAAGGAAATGGAGGAGAGGAAAGAAAATAGAGGGCCTGCCGACCTGACAGTACAACTTTCTAAATAAGGCCCAGTGTGTCAGTGACCGTACAACTAATGGATAGCACAGTAATCAGATTAAATGTGGCGTACAGCTTTGTTAATAAGGGAAAACCTGCTCCGGCTCAGCCCATTGGTTCCCAAAACCCAAAGAGAACACTGATGGCTACCATGACACACAAAATAAACACCAACCAACACACACACACACACAAACAACTGATAATTTGTACCATGTATTTTTAGGCCGGTCATTTTGAATTAAAGGAGAGGATATCCTCTGGCCCTAAATTAAGAACAGCTGTGTGTATTTGGATTTGTTGTTAGATGTTTGTTGTGTGTGTGTTTGCGCACACACACACATCTGAGTAGAGAGTTAAACATCATCATGACTGACCTCTTCCAATGCAGATCTAGATTCACCTTTTTATATGACAGAATACTATCCAAGTCTGAGGAACTGGATGTGGAATTTACCATTCCATAAAGCTTTTTATTTTTAAGAATTTGAAATTAATATCTGAAAAGATTGGCACAGTAGTAGTAGTAGTATAGCAATCTAGCATTTTATTGGATTCTGTTCTTGCCAAAGGGAGAGCTTGCGTTTCCTGGATTGCATGCCAAGTCATGTATGCATCGGTGTCGCCTCGTGGACAAAACCAATTAGTTCTGTTCAAGAATTTCACAAAAAGATTTCTTACTTTTATGTGAAAAAGATTTGTTTCTCTCTTCCTAGTTCCCTGCAAATACAACATTTTTTAGAGGCATCATGTGTTAATGCATACACTAACAAAATTGAGATTGAGAGAAGACGAGCCAGTAGCATCTAAATGTCCACGTCCTGCCAGACGTGCCCAGCCATTATTCGTTGTTTGTGAAATTTAATTCCTTCTTCTCACAAAATCCTACCGAATCATTCAGTTTCCCTCGGAAATAAGGCAAACTGTAGAGGTTTGCAGTGCTTTGAATGCAGGGTCTTAAATAGCACATATTGAATCTCCCCACAAAATGTGATTACGGTCAATTTATTTTCGGAAATGAAAAAAAAAAAAAACACAGACAGACAGCTAACCACATATTTTGTATTTTGTGTGTTCTGAGAAGGTGACTCACCACTCACACGGCTGCAAGGACCGGAAGGCCTGCAGAGCTTGGTCCATTCCAGCAAAATCCCAAAACCGTACATCATAGTCATAACCTCCAGTGACCAGACGAGCTCCAGAGGGATCCAAACCCAAGGCTGACACCTAAGGAGACAATGGCCATATTCAGCATTGAGGGACTAGGGGTATGTAGTTTAAAAAAATCATTCATTCAGCAGCAGTGAAAAATAAATCTAATTTACCTCAAAGACAAAAACAATCACAACCTACTATGTTGCAGCACATCCAAAGAATAACATTGGCTACAGTAGGTTGCCAGTAGGAATTGACACGACTTCCTGTTTCTAGTCACTTACGGATATAGCCAAAAAAGCTGATTTGTGAAAGTGCAAAAGAAATAAAACCATGAAAGATTCACTACTTTCAAGTAAAGCTTTCATTATATCAATTATATAATATAAATAAGGTCTGGGTTAAAAAAAACCTATCCTATAAGAACATCCATTTTAACAATTGAATCACGTAAAACATCACGTAAAAATATAATGGTTATGATCAGCTCGGATCCTAGGCAGCAGATAAGAGTCCAAAACACCACACACAGCTAAAAAGGGGAGCACTATTAAAGTAGCAGTGTGTAGAATTTAGTGGCATTTTGCAGAACAGACTTGGGAGAAATGGAATATAATATTCATAAGTATGTATTAATTAGTGTATAATTCCATGAAAATGAGAATCGTTGTGTTTTTGTTACCTTAGAATGAGCCGTGTATATCTACATGGGGGCTGGAGCCCCTTCCAGGGAGGCCCGCCATGTTTCTACAGTAGCCCAGAACAGATAAACCAAACACTGGAGAGGAACTTTCGAGTTTTTCGCAGCCACTGTAGTTTCTCCTACACAGAGGGGAATTCAATTGGTCTGCCACCTCACCGCTAATGGCCGCTAAGTTCTACACACTGTACCTTTAAGGATATCCAGCTAATATAATAATTGCTGAAAATACTGTTATTCAGTGCTACATTAGTTGCCCTTTTATGAATTCATAGTGACTAGAAGTTGCAAAAAGTGACACTTACTGTTTTTCTACCATGCTCAAGAGTAATTTCATGAGTATCTGGAATCTTCTTTACTGGATTCTAGGACAAAAGGAGAATATATAAAAACAGAGAAGAATAATAAAGTGAGATTGGGCTGAGAATATGGGATTTACAATGGTATGGAGGTTAACAGCTTAAGTATTTAATCTTTAAATAGGTTGTGCGACATTGAAATTTATACACACACCCACACAAACTAAAATATTATTATAGAATTATGTGCAAGAGTGCCTGTGGCACGCATGAGAAACATAGCAGGAACATAAGGAAAAACATGTGTATTTAATCGACTGCATAAGGAAAACCGATCATCTTGTCTTGTGTCGCTGTCTAAATGGTGAAATGAAAGCAGTCATGTCACCATCTAGTGGTGACAATAAAACATTCCGTTCTTAATCAAAGTCTTCATATAAAAGAAAGCAGAGAGGAGCCTTGTTTACTGAATATTACGTTGGGTAAATAAATTCCTTTTTTTTTTTCATTCTACATGCGAGTTCTTGTGCTTGACTGCTCGGTCCCTAACAAGACTTACATCATCATCATTGTCTGCTTGGTCATCATCATCGTCGTCGTCATCATCATCATCATCATCCTCCTCCTCCTCCTCATTTTCAGCTGTACTTTGTAACCTGGTGTAACCTGGTGGTAAAGGTGGTCCCACCATCTCATCATCATCATCATCATCCTGCTGAGCTGTAAGTTGGGGAGGAACTGGGGGCCCGATTAACTCTGAGCCATCATCTGATTCGCTGTCACTGCTGCTCTCACTTTCCTGTTTTCTGCATGGAAAAACAGAGAAAGTTCAAATTCTTCTGCAGTACCTCATTATCAAACATCCCTTAACTTTAGAACAACTTGTTACCTGGAGGTGGCAGCCGTAGGTTTCTGAGTCGGGAGTGGTGAACTGGTCGAATGAGAGCTCTCCCCCTCATTCTCCTTCTGTCTCTCTTCTAAATAGCAACAATTAGGTTAGACAATTAGGTTAGAAGTAAAGATAGAAATAGATTTAAAAAAAAGTTTTTATAAATCATACATAATCATATAATGAATTAATCATAAATTCATTCATTCATTCATTAATCACCTAATATATGTTGACTTCTCTCAATTGCTGTTCTCCGAGTCTGTTCAAAAATGGCATCCAGGTCAAATGTGCGGGCCTTCTTACCTGGAGAATAACAAAGGTTTGAGGTGCAGACTGATGCATTTTTCAAATTGCAGTTTGTATAAACCAAACATATAAACTCTTGGCTAGTGTGTTTGTTCTATAGGAAAGAAAATGACGTGTGCATACCAAACCCAGAGAAGCCCATGACAGAAGCCATGTCTCCATCGCTTTCCATCCTGTCTGACAGTGAGAAAAACAACCAAGCATTAGCCAACATGCCTCCGAAACTCTGGTTTGGGACTCCACATTGATTGGAGGTGCTATGCGGTAGAAAAAGACTGTGGTATTTTGAGAACAATTCCACCAAAACATACTACCTAAAACAAATAATGTTCAGTTATAGGGGGTTATAAACCTCCTACTGGAAAAGTGGGCAACTAATATACTTATCATGGCTGTCTAAGGGTATCTAAATCTGTTACCTAAAACAGATAATGTTCGGGTAAAATATTAAAAAGGTGCAGTAAGATTTAGTGGTGAGCTTGCAGATTACAACCAATTGAATACCCCTCTGTGTAGGAGGGGTATTCAATTGGTGGCCGCGCAACTCGCAAAAAACGCGAAAGTCCGTCTGTAGACCCAGTGTTTGGTTTGTCCGTTCCGGGCTACTGTAGAAATATGGCGGTGCAACATGGCGGCCTCCGTGGAAGAGGGCCCGCTCTTTATGTAGATGTAAACGGCTCGTTCTAAGGTAACGACGACACGATTCCAATTTTCATGGGATTGTAGCTCAACCACACTTAAGAATATTATATTCGATTTCTGCCAAGTCTGTTCCGCGAGGTGCCACTAAATCTTACACACTGCACCTTTAATCATAACTATAATAACAACTCAAATCAGAAGTTCCAAAATGCTTCACAGATTTAAAAGAAACAACCGGAATAGTTAGTATGGTGAGGACTAGAAGAGTGAGGAAAAATAACCATCAAAGATACTAAAAGTGCATGCATATAAATAAACAAATATAAATCTAGCATACTATAGTCTACTATAACTACTATAACCACCAGTATAACCTCACTACCTGGGACTTTACCTTATATTTATAACAGTCTACTCAAATAGGAATATACAAATCTACATTCTGTGAATATACATATTATATTATATTATATTATATTATTTTCTAGATCATACTTATACTGAACTACTTATACTCAACTGTACAATTCATCTGTGTGTATCTCTGTATATATCTGACAGCTCATCCCACTCTTGTATATATTTTGTGTACATATATTTAGTTTTCTTTCATTTTTTCTTTACTTTATTCTAATTCTAATTTTTATTAAGCACATTTGGGAGCATGCGTGTCCGCTTTAACCGACCACAAGCAATGTAAACAATGTAAGAATAAATCAATAAATAAAACAAAAATAAGCAATAACGACGTAGAACCGTGTTACCTTTGTCGGGGTCCATGTTTGTTTTGAACCAACAGCGTCACCTTTGACCCGGAAGTCTTTTTGTTTGGCTCGCGTAAGAAGAATTTACTTCCGGCGTAAGTCGCTACTGTCTGTCCAACAGCACTTCCAGCGGCACGGAGGTGAAAACGCCCTAAACTGTCGTGTTCATTTATTTATTTATTTTTTCCCGTTAACAATTTTCTACCTTACAATAACATTTTCAAATTAATACCTGCACGACCCGAGTCAGACTGAGGGATGTTAAACACTCATATTTTTCAATTTATATATTATATTGTTATACCCATTTTGGTTACCATATAAAAATCACAATATGGATATTTTGTCATTTTATTATGCAGGTTCCATTGCAGTATGCCCCCTAAACCACTGTATACCACTGTAGCCACTGTAACCCATACACCTTAGTTGAGTCGTAATTGTAGAATGGAACAACTCATTGTAAATATGCCACAAAAATAAGAAAACACAATCAGCCCATATTGAGCTTTTATATTTGTATTAGTTAGCAAAATTCTGGCAGAACGTTCTATAAATGAAAACGTTTATTAAGGACATTAGGGGTTAGGGTTACATCCATTAGTCTTATTTACAGGTAAGTGATCCTACACAAACAAATTATAAATGTAAAGATTCAACTCATATACACAAAGAAACATACAGAAATATAAAATGTACCAAAAATATAACCCAAGCATCAAAAGGGGAGGGCCTACTTTCTGACAACTGTGGTTACAAATATACTGATTGCTGTAGAAAATCAATCTCACTACTGGATATATTGTTCATGATATTGAAAGTAGTGTTGAGAAATAAAGTGCTGTGCTCTTGACATTCCACAGGTCATTCAAACAAAAGTTATAGTATGTTTTCTTGATGATTTCATGATTATGAAATATTGGCATTACAGGTTGGGAATTGGAACTCCACTTGCAGATAATCTGTCTTGGATGCAATGGCATACAAATACCCTCTTGTATGCTGCTGACAGCAGTTTATGGAGAAAAAAAAATGTAGTGCTGTGCATATTGTAGCACCATCAATCAATACTGAAAAGGTACAATTTTGTTTTGATTTTAAATCATCAACATGGCTTTGTAAAGCTCGTAAATTAAAAGCCTGAAACGTCAAGCTTATTCTGCAGCTGCCATCCGTTCAATAGCAGCCCAGTCAAGTTTGCTGAGGCTGAAGCTGTCACTGTCAGAGAGGTTCTCCAGCCAAGACGTCGCTGAGGCAGCTGCTCGGGCACCGTCCTCCTGATCTTCAAACAGGTTAGAAACATCCTGAGGATCACAAGAAATACAACTCAGACCTGAAATTATAGTTTCTAAACAGTGGTGGAAGAAATACTCAGATCTTTTACTTCAGTAAAAGTACAAATACACTGACACAAAATTACTTTAGTGAAAGTAAATGTTATATTGACATTTCTACTTAAGTAAAGGTTTTGGTGAGGTCAAAGGGGATGAAAAGCTAACCTAACATCTTCAGGCCTAAAGGTATAATATGTAATTTCTCCCACTAGGGGTCTCTCAGGGATCATGGGAGTTGTAGTCTTCATTTGTCACGTGTGCGCTTTACAGGGACTGCTTCTGCGACAGAATGTGCAGCAAACGGCAATAAATAACCGTGCTCCATCAAACAATAGTCAGTAGAGTAATACAAACAATAGTGGAGTAGAAAAAAAGTTTTGAAAAAAAAAGAAAATTACGTCGATTAACATCCGGTGTTCCCCGTGTTGCCCCAGAAGTTCTAGCAGTAAAGGGGGTAAAGGGGATAGATGCCATGACAGGCGAATGAAACGCTCCGTTACCAACAATAAAATTAGGGATTTTTCTGGGCTTGAAAATTGTTGGAAACATTTAGGATAATGTAAGTACACAACTCAACAAAATATATAACATAGGTCTAGTCGTTTTTAGATATTGTACTTTTAATGCCCCCATGTTGTAAATGTATGAGCCACTAAATGACTGGGTCTCTCTCTTATTAGTTTGGGCTCTAAATCCTTAATGTGCAGCAATTTAGAGATCTCTGGACGAGCGATCCATGGGCTTACCACTTTTCTCTGCTCTTCTTCAGTTGTCTCCATCTTCTCACTCCTGGTTTTTCTTTCTACCGTAGTCAATCTGGATGGAGATTTACTCAGCCCCGGATTTTTCACCTCTTCTCTGTGTGGCTCCTCGCCTTTTTTGGCCGTCTGTAATTGAGCCTTGCTTCTCATGTGACTGAGCATGCCTCGTCTAGTCACTTGAGACAGACGATCCGTTGGCAAAGAAGTCACTAACACCAACAAAACGCTCGTTAGTAAATGCATTGAATTTCAACATTCAGTTTGGAGGATCCCAAACTACAGTAATATGCTTATTTATTTTCTGATACCTGGTCTGTGTAGGCCAAATCTGCGCTGGTTGTCCAAAAATAGTGTCCCTCTCTGTACCTCAGCCTCTTCCCATGGATTAACGTCAGGACGTGTTTGTCCCGACTCAAACTTAAAACTTATTTTCTCATTGCCAGATAAATTGCGGGTCCTAAAAAATGACAATAACGCACAAAGAAACACCAATACATCTCTCATGTACACTTGTATTTAGGTGCAGATTAAAAGGTTTTTCTACAATTATAGTCAGGTTACCTTCAGTCAAAATTTTATTCAACCTTAATTTGAAAGTAGAGTAGGTTGTGTATTGTTGTGGAAATACCTGTGAGTGCTTTTTAAACATGTAGAGGTTTGAGCTGTGTGGGGCTGCACAGAGGGGTTGGGCAGTGCACTGTCAGTCTGGGCGGAGCTGGGCATCGTTAACGTAGCAGTAGGAAGATGAGTGATTAAAGTACAGGCCTCAAGGGTCCTCTTGTTGTACCGGTCCAAAAGCATGGCTCTATTTAACAAAATGAATATTAACAGTTACACAAAATGATCAGATGGAACATAATCTCAATATGGATACAGCATGAGAACATTATGTGGACAGGTACATACTTGTCTTTTTCTTCTTTGATTTTCCGACTAGAAGCTTGAGGTTTGTATGTTGACTTCTGTGGAGAGATTCATTGATTTATTGTTTATTTTTATTGTTTTACGAATAAATGTTTCTGTTTTATTGTGCTGCTTTAACACTGCGAATTCCATCTATCCATCTTAATGCAGTGTCATAAAATTGAAATGAATGAGAACCAGCTCACCGATGCTGCAGAGTAAGGCTTGCTCTCCCTCCCTCTCAACTCTTCTCTCTGTTTTTGGTAAACAGACATTCTTTCCCGCTGTTTTTTTCTCATCCAGACCCTCAGCTCTCTTCTACTCTCAGCGTCATAGGAGTCGTGTCTCTCCAACACGGATGTTCTCGGTTGCTGCTCAAGCCTGTCAGAGGTTAAATGTATTTGCTGATAATATCCATATTTTTGGCTGGGTTTTGTGATGATGAAATGTCATGGTTGAATGTTGATACTCATCAGTAGCTGCTTTACTGCACCTGTTTTGAGGGGCTCTGTGTGAACCTGACAGCTCCAGGTCAGTTGGGGATAAAGCCCCTTCCCTCACCAATTCATCCAAGATATCTGACATGTCACTCAGCCCAGTTGAACCTAGAGTATTGTCCATTAATCTAGAGCAGACAGTAGAGGCACAGATGGAGTGAGGAACAAAATAAAACATGCAAAAGTACTGACAAAATATATTCAAGCACAAAATATGTATTACATTAATTTATGCAACTGGTTAAAAAAATGTAAACTTACATTGCAGCCGTTTCTGGAGACAATAGACGTTTCATTCCTGTAGGAACCATAACATTGTTCAGTAACGACAAATAAAAACTCTCCAACATGGGATGAGAACACTGAAAAGTACCCAGACCCAAATGTGCATCAGTTGGATAACAATGGTTGATCCCAAGATGTATGTCAGATTGTGTGTTCAATTGCCGGTTAACCTGACTAACACACCATGCATATGATCACTTTCTGAACAGAGTGGAAACAACCACATGCCTTAACCATTAAATCCATTCTTTAACCAGTTTACAACTTCTTCATATATACAAGGCTGTAGCAGCTTGTGTGTTGTTCCAACGCAGCCCTGGTGCACTTGTAACAGAAGCAGATGTCAGCGTCTTGTAACTGAAGATGCCTGACCGAAACCTTCTGTCCGTCTACAAATGAACATGAGTATAACTACAAAATGGTATCTAGGTTCATTGTTGCTAATAGTATGTATTCAATATCACATTATATTTTTTACCATTAACAATAGAGTGGCATTTATACAAAAATATTTAATATCAAAAGGCAATACACCTATTTAGTAGTATCAAAAAAAAATGCCATCCCAGATGGACTGTTCAGCCCCTGAACTACAGGTACATTGGAACTGGATTAAATCTATACCCTGACAGATTAGTACCATTTTATTCACAACCGTCTTTAAAACCAATGTTCACTAGACAAATGTAGCAGTCTAATTGAATAAACAGAGGCAGGTTAAGTATATCCTTACTTGAAAGGGGATCCGAACTGGAAGGAACATTGGTGTGGGTGGCAGCAGACAGAGGAGAGACAGGATGTCTCTTAGGAATAGATGAGTCAATGTGGATGTCATGGTTTTCCTGCTGACTTTCGTCTGCCTTAGAGGCGTTTTTTTCATTTAAACATGAGCGTAGCCTCCATGCTGTGACAAACAAGGGACACATAATCAAGCTGATGAGTGTGCATTATATAGAGCAATATACAGTTAAACAGAGTAGATTTCAGCATGATTTACTGAATGGCAGTTCAGGTTCACACCTTTCTGTGGGACAGACAGACTGACTGATTTATTCAGCATAATCTTTTTCTTCAGTTCAGAAGTCTCAATGGTCTTCACCAACTAAAAGAGACAAAGAAGAGTGAAAACAACAAACCTTTATGCTCATGTGCCCATCAATCAAACATCTCATCTCAAAACATAACAATTCAGGTCTGCAGACATCTAATATATATATTAGATGTATACATCTAATATATACAGTGGTGTGAAAAAGTGTTTGCCCCCTTCCTGATTTCTTATTGTTTTGCATGTTTGTCACACTTAAATGTTTCAGATCATCAAACAAATTTAAATATTAGTCAAAGACAACACAAGTAAACAAAATGCAGTTTTTAAATGAAGGTTTTTATTATTAAGGGAGAAAAAAAATCCAAACCTACATGGCCCTGTGTGAAAAAGTATTTGCCCCCCCTGTTAAAACATAACTTAACTGTGGTTTATCACACCTGAGTTCAATTTCTCTAGCCACACCCAGGCCTGATTACTGCCACACCTGTTCTCAATCAAGAAATCACTTAAATAGGACCTGCCTGACAAAGTGAAGTAGACCAAAAGATCCTCAAAAGCTAGACATCATGCCGAGATCCAAAGAA
>OMKR01109565.1:0-16844 GCA_900302355.1 Cyttopsis rosea | reverse complement strand
TTGATCGAGCACTCCTCCTTTGCGTTGCCTCAGGTCCGTGCCTTCTACACTGAGGTCCTGAACGAGGAGGAGCGCAAGAGACTTTGCCAGAACATGGCCGGAGCCCTGAAGGGAGCCCAGCTCTTCATCCAGGAACGCATGGTGAGTCCCCTAACCCTAACCCTCCAGGACACCCCTCACCCTCCATGCTGGCTCCCTACTTACGGTATTGTTCACTCACTGAGGTCCACAGATGTTTTTGAAAGGCCAAAAAGCTCCATGTAGTAAGGGGATGATCATAGATTCATCTTGTGGGAGAAGTGTGGTCTTGGTGAAAACTTTAAAAACTCTGGAGCTCTTCTTTTTGTATCGTCGGGCACTTTAGAGCCAAACATGGTCGGACCGGTGACGGTGTGTGTGTGTGTTTTTTATATACGGCATCAAGAAACTGTTAAGCTCCACGACTGGGATTCTAATGCCCCGATGCCTTCCACAGGTCCAGAACCTGATGGCCGTCCATCCAGATTATGGAAAGCAGGTCCAAAGCCTGCTCAACAAGTACAATGCCGAGGCCCAGAAGGTGAGATCTATCCTCCACCACGACCCCCAGATTCTGATTGAATGAGATTGAACTTTATTAATCAGGAGCGAGGCCTTTGTGTGGGTTGTGAGCCTTGGTCATGGAAAGGCGGACCCTTTCACAGAATGTTTCCATTAAAAGGGAACATGTGCAAGGGGAAGGCGGGGTTATGGTCGGAGTTGATGGAACCAGAAATATCATGTCATGGTTTAGGTTTTAATGATGATTAAAGTTATACATTTTCTGTGTATTTTCAACCGTCACATTTGTTTCTGTGACCACAGGCCCAAAGGCACTTTCCCTTTTGTGAATGGTTAATTCCACCGCTGCGCTCCCTCTTTCTTTCAGAACACCACTGTGCGCGTGTACAACCGTGGAGGAGCGTCGGCCGTCACCGCTTCTTCAAAAATGTGATTCCTCACATTTCCACCACATCCTCGAAAGCCCTTAAACTGCTTCCCCTCATAACCTTGTGCTATTAACGGAGAGGCCTTGTCGATAGTGACAGTTCATATTTCACAATAAGTCTGCCAACTTGCCTGCATTTTAAAATCACGATTTAACAGAAATTTTTAATCAAAAGTACTTAATCAAAAAATAAGGACTGAATCTTTCCTGTGTGACTTGCAGTCCGCAGGGGGCATTCAGAATTTGCAGTGAGTGGTGGAAGTTGATCTAATTCCTATTTTTCAAAGTACTTTGTAAATTGACAAACTGTTAGCAGTGAGACTCGAACCAGATCAGATTTTTCGAGCGCTACGGAAACCTGCCCCAGCTTTCACCCCTTTTCATTCCAAAGAATTGTATTCCGTCCACCCCGAAGCAACGCTTGCATACATTGTGAATACCGAGGTTCCTGTGGATTCCGAAAATGCTATTGTTTTGATCAAAGGCTGTTTTTACACTGGAATCCTTATCTGCAAAGATCAGGCTGTTTTGGCTTTTTGTTTCTAACAAGGGCTCATCATTTAAATCATTATTTAATTTAGTTTAACTTCAAACTAAACTCAATCACTGTCTTATTTACTCAGCATGTTCTTATTCTTGCTCTGTTCTGCTGGTTTGTGTGGCGATGATTTGACGTTGGAAGGAGATGTCCTGTATCCCGTCCCCCAAACCGCAGTGCCTTTTCACAGACGCACTGAAATGGCTGTCAGTTTGTTTGTCTGTGCTGTTTGAAGCAGCAGATTTACAGGAATATCGACAAAACACTTCCTAAAAAAAAAGTTGAATCTTAAGCCAATTGAGTCATTTTGAAAGGAACATTTAACCTATGTATCTCTGACCGACACATTTCCACTGGATGACGCATGTCCTCTATAGAGTCCGTCCTGGAAACGAAGCAAAACCAAACAAACCTGAACAAGAACTCCTAAAAAGACACTTCACAAGTCCACAACCATGCAAGGGAGGACATTGGATTGACTGGAATGTATTAATGTTGTCACGTTTTTGTGTTATTTTTTCCCCCCACTGCCTTGACGCTAACCCTGCCTTGTTTTGTCGTTGTGATTTGTCAACTTCTTCCAAATGAGATGTATATGTAGTGCCTATAACTATGTAATTAAAGCTTATGAGCAATTTTAGTTGGCTTTTTTTCTTTTTTTTACTGCATTGTCTTTGTTTTAAGATAGTACTTTTACTTTTGTTTACCAATTCTCTGCAATCCAGAGGAATTGTGCAATGTCTTGGCAGAAATAACAATCATGGTTTCCAAAGAAAGATGCTGCTTAATTTTCCCCCCTTTTGTCACCTCCCAAATGAGATCTCCCAGCTGTTCTTACAGTAAACACATCGACTTGGTCCACATTCCTTGTCAAGTATTTCACAGATGTTGAAGAAGCAACGCATTGAGTGATTTCACACGGTGAGTTGCAAATCGTCTTCATTTGTATTAATGTGGATATTTTATTTATTCATTTTAAAGTTGGATGAAGTGTGTGTGTGTGTGTGTGTGAGTGAATGTCGAATCGGGTCTTCGAGTCAGGGGGATGACATTTTGATTGAAACTATGATATGATCTAACTTTTTAGTAGGATTTGGTAGCAAATGTAACATTTCACCTTCTTATTCCAGTCTCATTCAATTAGAGTTTAGTATTTGACTTTTCACAGTTTCTCACTGCTGAAATAATTGTTTGTTTTTTTGTAATTTTGTGTTCCGTTTTGTCTAGATGAGGAAGGTTCACATATTTGCCACGGGTGGGCTCTGGGTGCTCTGCTTGCTGGCACCTCTCAGTCAATGTCAGAGACCAGAGCGATGCTGTCAAGAGGGGGATAGAGGTGAACACGTTGGCAAATAATCACAAAAATCAGTCCATATACAATATTGTAATATTTTTATAATCACGGGTACACATAACTTTTTTTGGTTCTGGTTCTCAGGGGAGCACCAGGAGAGGTGTGTGTGTGACCATTCCTAAGTACAGTGATTAGGGATTAAACGACTGTATTTTATATAATTACAGTATTTGCTTCCATGCATCTTGACTGAAGGTTTTATCAATGTATATCATATTACATCAGGGTAGACCAATTGGATATTAATCACTGACATTCAATTTGATTCGCTTTAGAATTTGTTCTCTTCTGAGCGTGGAATATGAACAAAGCTTATTGTACACACCAGCTGCTTGTAGTTAGATACTGTACTGCACTCCTCTCCTGCATCCACTGATGTTTTATCTCATGAATACACACTAACTAAATAAGAAAAATAACTAAAAATCTGAATTTATTATTATTCTTGCTGTCTGCAGTGCCACTGTGTGGTTTTATTCTGGTGTTTTATTGTTGTTTTTATTTGTATGGAAGACATATGCAAGTAAGAATGTCATTGTGCTGTACATATGACAATCAACTTATAGTAAATGGACTAAAACATTTTTCTCAAAGATGGAATTAGATTCCCAAATAGATGGAATGCCTTGTTAACAGATAAGGTCTCAAATGTATTTGCCAATATCTCGCTTGCTGCATATCTGCGAGTTCCATGGGTGGAGTCATCTGTAACGCTTGGATTTGCTTACTTGCATTTGTGGATTTTCCTCACATAGAAATGTGCTACTGGAGTCACAAATGTGTTTTATTTCCCTCAATTTTTATAAAGTGATAATTTATCAATTTATTCGGTTAAAAAATTTTTGTACGTGTTTAGCCTGCACCATATCATATCTTTTCACCTAAAGCTCTCATAATTCCAGGGAAATAAAGTTGGAATTGTTAGAGCAAATGGTCCCTAAATAAAAAAAAATCCCAGGATGTTGAACTTTGTCTTGGAGATATGGTGTATACTCTTCCACGATATCAAGGACTTCCTGGATATCCGGGTATTCCTGGAGCACCGGGAAGACCGGGAAGACCTGGAGGACCGGGAAGTCCTGGAAGACCTGGAGAACCTGGAAAACCTGGAGAACCGTGTCCACATGGTGAAGCTGGTAAACATGAAATAATCAAAACAAATTTGTATATTTTATAATATTAAGAACCACATGATCAGGGCAGTTGTGCTGGGAAGAATAACCCTATTTTAGGATAGGGTACTTCAGGATATTTTATTTATTTATTTAAATTAATTTTATTTTCGTTATATTGACCTATTCTGTAGTCTTAAAATGGGGATCTCCGTGATTTATGTCGTCACACAATTCATCCAGTTAATCTGTTAACAACATGACCACAACGCAAACCTCTCCCTGAGTAAGCGGCATATTTTTTTTCAATTTTTCGGACCTATTCTCACGACACAAGCAGCCGGTGTTCTTGGGCTGTATTGCGTTTGATGTCAGTGAATTCAGGAGACTCATCGCAACACAGAGGTGAAGCCAGAATCACAATCTGGTTATTCCACCAGGTACATTCACAGGTACTAGGAATTTGTTCTGGTGAGGTCTGGTGCGTTACACTGCAGACCATTAGCATTTGAAAAAGTCTGAAAAAAATGGGGAATAAGATCAAATGGAAAAAGTGAAGTGAAAATAATTATAAAATTTAAATTAAATTGTCAAATGCATACAAATAATACCAAAAAATGCAAAACAGAATTGGATATATAAAAATATGCAGAACATACAAAATGCGATACTATGCACAGGATACATTATTGTTATGGGTATGTAGGGTATAACAATAAATTAGAATTATTGCTATGTGCTAACTGGCAAGAGTGTCATTTGTCCTTTCAATCAAAATAAAGAAACAAAAGATGCCTGGCACAATTTCAACTTTTTCTGCATTTCGGTAACTCTTGTTTGATCAATTCCTTCCAGGTAGTTCACACGCCTCGGAGCACCAGGCCATGAAGGAGGCCATTGCTAAACTAGAGCTGGGTAAGCACCGGGCGACATGAATCGATGCATGGGCCCAACACAGTTTCAACGCTAAAATGCCTTTGTCAAATTTAAATTGTTATTTTTTGTCAATGCTTAACTGCCGGTGTACAGCCTCAGCAACTAAACGCTATGCACTTGTGGATTACATTTGGCAGAGAACATTGCGAGATAGGGGCTTTAAATGCTATGGAAGCATATTGCATGCGAAATTGAAATCAAATTTGCAAAATGGCAATGCATTCTTCAATCTTTTGGTACAAAATTCAATAATAATGCCATTGGCATTTTCCTTTCATACAATAGAATGTGACAATATGACAAAGTAAATGCCAAGGGACTTGACTTTATGCTTTCTGATCAGCTTTATTATCACATATTCTCTAGTATCTTTATTGATATATATCATCTATTTTCAGTTAATTGTTTTAACCCTTTGGCACTGTGCCCCCTACTGCTTTCCCTGCTGAGGCGATTGCTCAATCTCCCCAGGGGGTGAATAAATTGCAATCCAATCTGGATTCCATGCATTTTTCCCCAGCTATAAACTATGCCTATGCCAGGAAAGCCGGGAAGAAGTACTTTGTGTCCAACAACAAGAGGGAGTCTTTTGATACTGCCGCCCAGTTCTGCTCCAGACGGGGTCTGCAGTTGGCGTTGCCCCAGAACGAGGAGGAGAACGCGGCTCTTGTTCAGCTCATCGGGCCCATATACCAAACAGCGTGGATCAACGTCAACAATTTGGGGGGGGATTTCCAGACCGATATGAAGAAACGACCCCTGGTGTTCACCAAATGGGCGGCAGGGCAGCCAAACATGTACACCGGGTCCTTAAAGGCCTGCACCCTTCTGTCCGATGACGGTCTCTGGCGGGTCACTGACGAATGCTTCCTGAATGCTTACATAATTTGTGAGTTGTAGTTACTCTGTAAATTTTCAGTCTAGAATCTCAGCCTGTTTCATCTCCAGGATCCTCGATTTGATGCGCATTAGACCACGGAGCCCATATGGTGAGATTTTAGTCCAAACTTCCTCACCCGACTGTACTGAGATAACAGTGGAACTATGATGTTCAAAACAGTCATTATTTTAAATTATCTAACGCCGCAAGTGTTATTATTATCTTAATCATATTTCTGTAGGCCCTCTGGAACATCTTGAAGGACCCCTGGGGGTCCCAGGACCCCACATTGAGAACCACTGCTCTACACTATAACTTTGAAACCGTCAATGTAAAACTTTCATCAACTTCATAAACTTTCATTTTGTGTACCACTTTGGCCATAACCTGCTTTAGCACTGCATATGCATTTTGTTTGAATGCAGTATATAATAATAATAAACTTAAAGATAAACCTTATTTGTATAGCACAATACATAAGCATGTGATAAATAGATAAAGTATAAAGCATTCATACCTGGTCGCCGGTCCTTTCTATACTTTGAAAGCTGTGGTTTATTTAATCTGATTGGAAGGTGAAGGTGACATTTTATTGCTTCAGAGAGAAAACTTATAAATTGCTCCAATTCGACCGGAACCCAACAGGAGGTTTGGGCAAGAAATGCACGGCGGCGTCGGAACCCATCACCCACTTCCAAGTATTTCTCACTGTATTTTCTCTCAACCTTTATTTCTCATCTGGTGTAGCCACACCTCCCTGACACTTGGGGTGTAAGGATCAGCGTAATTTGAAAGAATAACAAGCCATAATACTAATGCTACTATATTACACCACAATGTTACAATTTTATTTTAATTTCAATTTCATTATTATATTATTTTTCTATTATTGTCTATTGTCTGGACCCAGGCAGTGAAATCCACTGTCATTCAAAACAAATCGCATCTGATGTTGGGAGGATCCAATGAAACATGACGACGACAATTTGGATATCTGAGGGGATGCGTGGTCACCTTGGCCACCAGTCCAAGGGGCCACCGGCGTTTTCTTGCCTCGGCCTCCTCCTTCTGGTCGATGGGTTTGGTTTTTCCTTGGTCACCGGGACACAGAATGTCGTCTTTATCGGCCGTTTACTGAGCAAAAGTAACGACTCCGGTTGGTCAAGTGTAGCCTGTGGCAAACCGTTTGAGCATCTATTCACTTTTTCGAATTGGTTGTAATTCTGACTGAACTAGTTAAAATTAGTTAGAGTTAGTTAGTATAGTTATACTGCTATTTTATATTAAAAAAAAAACAACACATTCTTGATATCAACATTACCAAATTTTTATATAATTTTAAAAAACCGCTTCCCATTGCTTTCAATGCAGATTTGCAATTACAATTATAAAAATGTACTTGTCGGTCACAATAATTTAATTGCATGTTTTGGCATCAAGAGCCGAAATACGTTCCACTTCCCGCACGTCCCGGAAACGGCGGACCCTGCCACCGCGGAGCAGCGTGGAGCAGCACATAGAGGAGGCCGCTGGCCGGCGGCTGCAGCAGCAGAGTGCCGCAGCGGAAGCGTGCTGGGCCCATAACCCAGAGGTCGATGGATCGAAACCATCCTCTGCTAGATTTCTCCTTTATTTTTATTTTTGTCAACAAGCCCAAATTAAGACGATTAAAGACATGTTTTCGATCACATACAAACAGCAAACTGTCAAATCCAGCTTAACATGATTATTTTTGTTCTTTTTCATATTTCATAGAATTTATATTGACGTCATATGGAGATTTGAGTCCACTGGTGTAATGAAAACAAACAAACAATTATTTAAATAAAAAAGAGCCAGAAAGTGAAAGAATGAGGCATGCCGGTAAATGTTGTTTTTATTTTTGTCCTATTTTCTTATTTTAAACCAAAATTCACCCCGTAGACCACCTGCACACCACCACAATGAATAGACTGTACTGTCGGACGCGCAGCCGCTGTTAGTGGCCAGCAGATGGCAGTGTTCCGCATCTTAAATGGTACAATACTACTACTACTACTACTACTTACTACTACTACTAAAAATAATAATAATATTAATAATAACAACGAATATTCATATTGCAGCACCGTGTAAAATTCTATAGTATTGTTCCTCTAGGTCAGGGGTGTCAACTCATTTTAGGTCATGGGCCACAGACAGCCCAATTTGATCTCAAGTAAAACCATTGCATAATAACGTATAAATAACAACATCTCCAGATGTTTCCCTTTCTTTTAGTGTAAAGAAGTACAGATGTACATTCTGAAAATGGTCACAATTCATGAACCATCCATTTACAAAACAGATGATGAAGAGCCTGAGATGTGTTAAAATATCAAATTAAGTGCAAATTCAACAATATGTCTCGGTTTTTCAATCAGAATAATCACATTGGATCAGTCTACTGTCATCACATGTGCATTACAATTGACACATCACAGTGGATCTACAAAGGCACAACACGTTTGGATCATCTATTTTGGAACTGAACGACAACATAGTATTTTACATCTTTATGATTCGATTCCACTCCTGTGTAGTGATGCCGGCATCACCGCACCAACTGACGTGGAAGCTGTTGAGGAAGAAGGTGAAGTGATCCCTGCCTTCCTAACCATTTACAAATCAAAGGTTTGGGCAGTGCCTGAGCAATAGGGTTCCTCCGATATTGTTTTACAGATTATTTTGTACTGAAGCTGCTGATTGACAACATTATGTTCAATATCTTTAAATATGAAACAATAAGTATTCATTGTTTTTTCAGAGAACTGTATTCTGATCCGGGTGGACAAGCCTCTGAAGCAGCATTTTGCATGAGGCAGGTCCTCACTGTTTAACCTCCTGAAACCTCATTTATTGTGCAAAACTGCAATAATAAATAGAACAACATCTCTCAAGTAACTTCCATGTCTGAAAAACACTTTTTCATGAAATACAATCAAATCAAGCTGCACAAAGTGAAAATAAAAACGGACTTTAAGAACTTGTTATTTATTCCCCATTTTGTGCCAGTTCAACTATTTTTAGAAAAATTGTAAATAATGAATATAATATAATTGCCTCCTCCGAGACGGACCTACAGCCGGACGAACGGAAGCGAGGCGTCGACTACCGCGCACGTCGGGGTTTTACGCCGCAGTCGCACTGTGAGTGAATCAGTGATTCGTTCGCAGGGAACGACTCGATCACTGAGTGCGCGGGCTCGCAATTGGCTGCGCTGCACTGAACCGAACCGACCGATGAACGGATCCTTTCAGGAATCGATTCGGTTCAGTTCGTTCACCCAAAAGAGCCGAATCGTTCGCGAACGACCCGACACTATCGCGGAGCCGGCAGATGGAGCCAGACGCTGTTTTCTCTGAAATATCACTTAAATGGCTGAAATAAAAACGGTGGATTGGTATAAAAAGTTGTTTTTTCTATTTATTAATTGCATGGAGGCTGTTTGGTGCTCACAGCGCGGCGCGAAGGGGGATTTGGACGTGCAGGAACCACGTGGCGCGGTGCGGTGATTATTAAAGTTGCGGCTCTTGGTTATTGTATAAATTCGTATAACAATCTAATAACAGACACAAAATCATTTAGAAATATATTTGATTGCAGATAAATTGGTGCATCCCTACTTTAGATCTGTGAGGGCTCTACCGGTCCACATGGTATAGTCAGAATAGGGCAGATTTATACTGGTGCACTTTCTCTACCGTCCACCCCTATTTCACACTTTTCAAAGTCATCCAGTGGGCCGGATTGGACCCTTTGGGGGGCCGGTTCTGGCCCGCGGGCCGTAGGTTTGACACCCCTGCTCTAGGTGTTTATACAGCGAGTGATCAATATTAAATTGCAATACATTTATCAATGTATCTTCATTTTCCCTGAGCACTGAAATGCAAGTGTTAAAATTTAAAGCAGAAATAGACAACTTTAACAAGTGGTATTCACACCCTTTTTTTTTTTTTTGGCGGATCGCTTTACGATTTCCTCAGATCGCTCCGTGGAAATGATCGACACCGCTTTGGAAATAAGAGAGAAGAAAGAAGCGTGTTCACTGAAGAGGGGAATTGAAACTGTCACAATTTTAGTTTAATTTAATTTCTTTGGGCTGGAACGGGCAAGACCGGGTCGCTTTTACATTCAATGGTTTATGATCTGCAGTACGTGGAGTAGAAAACAAGAAACAAGAAAAACAACACTTCCTGTCACGCACTGCCGTAAATCCTGCCGTAAATCCATCATTTTCCCGGGGATTCGTACCCGGTGGCAGGCCGGACTGCATCGTGAAATCGACGCTTTTAGGGAACCAATCGAAACGCAGATGGTGTCATTATTTTATAGCCAATACACTGTACGATCAACATTAACTTCATAGTGACGAGTGAAAGCAAGAAAGTTGTCTATTGTCCCTTTAAAACAAGTGATAATTCAAATGAAGAATTCACATCATGAATGTGTTGAGAAATGAATTGAAATTAAAGGTTGTTCACTCGCCGTTTAACTAGAAAATCTTAAACGGTGCTCCTTTAAACAAACAACAATAAGAAAATACATTTTAAAACCGACCATTATTATTATATATTATTATTATTATCTCTATTTTCCATCCAAAAGTGACAGGTGGCAAAAGTCAATTATTTCTATGGTTTAAAAAAACCATTTATTTTCCTGTTTGTATTTTCTCTTGTATTACTTTTTATGTCACTGGTCTCTCTAGGCTTCTCCAGATTCCACAGTTTAGTTTATCGTTTTATTTTAAAGTAAACCGACAGATTCCTCCAACCTACTGTGAATGTAAAACACGGCAAAGGCTTTGAAACTGTACTTCTGAAACTTAAGGGTTTCGGTTCGAACCCTAATCTGTACAACAAACTTATCTGCCCCTACGCCCACTAGTTACTGCCACAAAGAGACCACAACGGACACACACACACACACACACACCAATGTTATGCTCCAAATATCTGGAGCAGTAAGTACTATGATTGAAATGGATGAGCAGTGAGTGAATCCCTTCTCAGCCTGTGTTCAGATGTTTCCTACACACCATCCTGTCTCCCCACCCCCCTCCACCTCTGTTCCTCCCTCTTTCGCTGTCCCAGTCTTTCTCCCTTGATATTTGCGTCTCGGCCTCACCGCATAATGACAGACCTATATTAGAGAACTCTGCCTCGCCGGTCCACTCCCAGTCGCCTCGCCCTTCTCCACGGGGGCATATAAGTCTCGCTCACGGTGGGCACCGCTTGCCTGCGGGGACCGTGCACAAGCGTTTGGAGAGGCCAGACTGTTTTTTTTTTTCCTCTTCTCCAAGGCTCCCCAAACAAATTCGGGCGATCCCCTTGACCGAGCGCCGCCATGGACAACCACTCGTACAACTACCCGTCGGACTGCACCCCGCTCACCAACTGCAAGTCGGCCCGCAAGCCGGCCGGCTCCACGGTGGTGAACATGGGCAACGCCGGCAAGGCTGCCCCGCGGGACTACCTGATCTGGTCACTGTGCAACACCCTGTATGTGAACTTCTGCTGCCTGGGCTTCATGGCGCTCGTTTACTCCATCAAGGTGAGATCTGTGTCCGTTGACCTTTGTAACCTCGGGATTGCTCATCATCCTTATTCTTGTATTTACTCCGACATGATTTATCGCATTTGACTCAACCTACCTCGACCTCACCTCATTGAACAAGAAATTATAAATCACTTTTGTTCTACTTAGCATTCATTTAGCTTTTTTCGGACATTTGGGCTGTTTTCAGAGACTTAGAGAGTATCGACAGCATACGACACCACCCATGTTTGAGTCGCTTGAATTAGAAATTGAGGTTTTATGACGCAAATATCTCAGAATCTACTTCTGTTCGAACCAAAAAGCCTTCAGTGCCGGCATTTGACCCCAATAAGGACCTGATCTGATGAACAGAATAAGGGAAAAAAGCTGGATACAAAGAAAAAATGCTGCTCCACAGTGGATTGGCAGCACGGTGGATCTGTTAAAGCAGGGGTTGGAGGACTGGGACAATACAATTGTATCTACTTTATATCTGCATATAATAAAGCGCTGTGTCGTTTAACATTAACTTAAACTGACAAATATGACAACAAAACCTCACCGTTATACGTGGACTTGAGGAAATATAGTTAAACATGTATGGAGCAGTTGCGCCTGCCACACGCCACCTGAGTGGCTTTCCTAGAGGCTGCCCAACACAGAGACACAGGCAAAGATGGTGAGGACAAACCGGTTTATTGGCAAGATGTCACAAGTCAGGAGCGAATCAAATGGCGTCATGACAAAAACTCCCCCCAATGTGTGTGGGGATGGGTGATTTTAACCTGTGCTCACCGATTGGTCTGATGAGCAACGGGTGTACAGACAATTAACTAGACCCAAGTCAGGTGTGGCTGCTTAAATCACACCACCCCCACACCACATTGTAAAACAATAAAATGAAAAATACAAATATATATATACAGTATATACTATATATAATACATAAACATTTTTTTTTTCCTGCGGACCCCATGTAATTCCTTTCAGGACCCCGCGGATCCCAGTTTGGGAACCCCTATATTAAAGAGCAACGCCATCTAACGAACCAGAGTTATAGGATAAGATAAAAATAAGATAAGATAACAGTGTACATAGGTCTCCGAGAGCACACCGTAAACAGGCAGTAAACGGCCCGTTAAGAATATAATTGTGTTAAAACAATTTTTAAAGTTACTTACAGGAGGAGACCTTTTTCTTATTTTAAATTGATGTTTATTTCATGCTCTGCCTGGAAAGCAGAGGAGGATTGAGGTCGGAATGAGGCCACAGGAATGAGGCGGCGGGGGAACGAGAAGGGACGAGAGGCCTTAAATTAAATGTTTCCTCTCAACATGAGATGAGAGCCAAAAGAAAGACCCTTGTCGCACGAGCGACCAAACTCCACGACCCCCCGAAGGACTAGATTTCAAAACTCTCCCCAAGGAGGGTGTGTCGGGCCCCTTTGAACCGTCCACATATGGCGCAACTGGAAATAACAGGCCCCGTAATGGCAGAGCGCTCAAATTAAAGACACTTGCTGACCGCCTTTCTCGGGACTCCAAAACGAGTCGTAATTTGCGTCTACCTCATGGGCAAGTGCTCATGGGAAATTAAAGAGTGCCCCGTGCTCGCTCAGTAAAGCCTGAGTTTGGAAACTACAACATATACAGAGAGATACATCTTGGAGTGTGGTCAACGACTGGATGTGAGTTTAACCCTCCATGGGTTCTCTCTGGTGGAAGAAGAACTCAGACTCACACCCTGAAACAAAGGTACCAGTGAAAGTACCACACTGACCTATCTAAGTACTTCCTCTTAAATGTGCTCAAAATGTTAAAGTACTCCGTCCGTCTCTGATTTCTATATCAATCAATCATTTGTGCCGTCTTCGATCGGAAGGTCGGCTTTCATGACGACCATGTTTTACACTGAGCGGCTCGATGGAGCAAGGCCGGCAGAGCTACCTCGGCTGGGGTCCAACTCCAGTTCTTTCGCCGGTGGCCTTGGTCGGGGGCACCGACAGGAGTGTCAACCCCCTAACATACGTGTCTTTTGATGGTGGGAGGAAACCGGAGCACCCGGAGGAAACCCACTGAGCCACCGTGCCGCCATATATACATTTATATCAGTACGTTTTTGAAAAACTGAAGGAATGTGACTGTGTTAGAAACGTAGTCGAGTATTGATATTTGCTTTCGAAAGCAGTGGAGGAAACGGCGAAAGTCCCCAGAAAGTGAATATACTTCAGTTACTACAGATACTTGGTACAACACTTGTACCTCGTTGCTTTCCACCGCTGCTCTCTTTTCCAGTGTAGGTTGTTTTTTTTGGGGCACGTGGCGCCCTTTCCACTCATTCCGTAGAGTTGGAGAGATGATCATTTTCTCAATGTGCGTGTGGTTGTGCCTCCTCCGTCCTCCAGGCCCGGGACCAGAAGACCCAGGGGAACCTGCAGCTGGCCCAGGAGTGCTCGGACAAGGCCAAGTGGTACAACATCCTGGCCGCCGGCTGGAACCTGCTGGTGCCGCTGCTGGCCGTCGTGCTCCTGGTGCTGCTCCTGGTGCACCTCGGCTCCTCCGAGGGCTCCTTCGACTTCTTCGGCGAGGACGGCTTCCAGAACTTCATGAAGCTCTTCAGCTGGTAGAGCAGGGCCGAGAGAGAGGGAGGGAGAGAGAGATAGAGATAGAGGGAGGGGGAGATCCAGGGGGAGAGTAATAACCAGAGGTGGATAATTCCAGGTTCCAGGTTCTGAAAGTAGAAATCCTGTTTCCATGTTTTTGCTCCAGCTGGTTCCACTCTTCAGTTGGACCTCTGGGTCCAGTGGTCCACGTGGTTGACTCTAAATCCCGGAGTGGAGTTTTACTTTCTGAACCCGGATTTTCCACCTCTGACCTGGGTGAAAGGATCCAGATACCTGGTCAAACTATGCAATAAACGAGTCCGAGGGCATTATATACAGTATGATGCACAAGATAATACGTGAAGTGGTCCCTCCTTAGGTGGAATTATGTTGTTTATACAAATATTATTCTGAATAATCCATTGGATTGGGATCCTCAAGCAGCACGACCTCCTGAATCTGTTTGACTACAGTATGGCCTTGTTGTCAGAGCTCATTGGTTTTCTGTTTTGTTAGGGATTCGCCAATACAAGTACTAATACTAATGCAAACAATTCAAGTGATTCATTTATATTTTAATTTATATTTTCTTTACCTGTTGGAAATTGGGTTACTTCAGCCAAAACACTTAAAATAACATGGGTGTTGAGATGGTAAAAAAAAAATAAAAAACCTCTATATAATTTCTGTCATTTTTGGTCAGTGACACTAAGATAACAATGTTTCATTATATCGACGTTTTCTATTTACTTTTGTTGAAATATTTTGTCTATTGTCTATTCTTCCATCTGGCAAAAAACGGGAATTAATCAGTAGAGAAGAACGAGATGATTTGGGGGAAAGAGAAAGAGATTGAATTGAGGAAGCAGCTACTTTATTTGTTATTTATTGTATTTATGTTGATGCAAAAACATCGGGATAGATGCTGAGGTTTTCCCCAGGGGGTTCGAATGAGGTTTCGTCTTTTTAATCTTAACCATTATGATTATTATTACTACTACTACATGCATGTCATGTTAGTCACTATTCATATGTTTTTAATTCCAGTTTCATAATTGTTCTTTTGTCATTTTTCGTGCTCAAAAGAAGCTTCATTGTGCAAAAGCCTCAAGTGTAAGATGATCTGATCTAAATAAATCAACACACTACCATCAGAATCAGAATCCGAACGACTTTATTCATGACTTAGGTATTTACGTGTACGAGGAATTTGTCATGGTGATGATTGGTGCGTGATAAAATAAATAAATAAAAATAAATAATAATAAATACAAATAAATATTAATGAAAATAAAATAATCATAATATAAAATATGTAATAATAATAATAATAATAATAATAATAATAAAAAGTAAAGTAAAAAATTTAATAAAAATTTCCAAATATACACAAATTGCCTAAAATGGCAAAACAAAAATAATAGTCAAAATAGTCAAATACAGAATATACAATGTGATCCTATGCACTGGATAGGTTATTATGGGTAATAAATTATGATTATGAATCATTCTATGTATTTACTAGGCTGTTACAGTTTGTATGGTGCTATTGCACGTATATCAGGTTTAAAAGACCATTTTTATCCAACGTATTGTAATCTGAAGTGGAAAAAGTTTAAGAAGTTTAAGACAAACAAGAAAGGAAGAGAAGAGAAGAGAAGAGAAGAGAAGAGAAGAGAAGGGAAGGGAAGGGAAGGGAAGGGAAGAGAAGATAAGAGAAGGGAAGAGAAGAGAAGAGAAGAGAAGAGAAGGGAAGGGAAGAGAAGAGAAGGGAAGAGAAGGGAAGAGAAGAGAAGAGAAGAGAAGAGAAGAGAAGAGAAGAGAAGAGAAGAGAAGAGAAAATTCTTCAAACCTAGTGGACCACCCTGGTTGTATGAGTGTGTGTGCGTGCGCGTGTGTGTGTGTGAGAGAGAGTCATTAGCAGGAGGTTTTGTCAGAGAGACGGAGAGAAATTGCACACCATGACCAATGCAACAGGAAAAGGAAGCACAGCATCTGCACCTGAACACAGCACAGTAATCCCTGCGACTGTTTCCCCTCCAACAGGTAATATTTCTACGTCTATTGAGAGGCCTTTGTACCGTGTGTGGCCCTCAAAGTCTGCGCTGAACCCGGAGCTCACAGTATTCTTCGAAAGAAGCCTTGTGGAATGGCACTCGGTGGTGCTTTGACGATTCAAGAAAGCCAAAGTGGTAAAAATTAAAGTGGTAATCCGTAACATTATGTTGTTAAAAAAAATCCCGTATTTGCTACTTCTTCGATGTTACTTTATGAGAAAAAGACATTGAACGTATTCGTGTCGTATATATGGGCGCATCGATAGGCTGTTTCCATTGTTGGCGGCGGGGTCCGACACGCAAGATGTGGTGAATTTGATAAAGCAGCGTAGCGAGTTGTGATCAGTACTGATGAACATTCATTCAAATAGATGAAAAATATATCCGCGATTGAATATTTGTATACTTTGTGTTTGAATATGTAAATCGGCGGCGGTGCCAAATAAAACGGGTCTGTTGCCAAAGCAATTTTACGCGTCGGATTATTATCATGTGTTTGGAAAAGTGCAGAACGGGGTCAATCTGAAGTAAGGAAACCCTGAAAATGTCCGCAAACTGTTTATTATAAGATGTACAAGACAAAAGTCGAAGTGCTTCTGAATGATAGCGGCCGACTTACTGGCTGTGTGATATTTTTATCATATAGGCTCGTCTGACTGCGCGCATGGTTCTGTCTGTAAACACAGGCTTTTGGAAAATCCCTTCGATCGAATGTTCAGGAAAACACTTAACTCGAATACTGGAGCTGGATTGATTTCATTTTGGAATCGAAAATATACGCCGCCTGTTACCGCAGCCACTGAAAAAAACCTCAGGAATCAGGAATTCAGGCTGTGGGA
>OMKR01109550.1:0-11781 GCA_900302355.1 Cyttopsis rosea | reverse complement strand
GGGGGGCGATGACGTCATCAGGACGCGACCATCAGAGCGGCAGGGAGGGAGAGCCCGGGCTGTGTGCAGGCGCCGCGGCGGACAGCTGGACACCGACAGTGGAGATGGGTGCTTCGCGGAACTGTTCTCCGCAGTCGCGCGTCGTGCGTCAGGCTGTCAGCCCGGAGACGGGTCGAGCCGAGCCCGCTAACGGACCTCTCGCTCAGAAGAAAACATTCCGGACCGGTCGAGACGCCGTGTGGTCCGCACGCTGCGTGTCTTTCCCGGACCACGGAGGCGAAACAAAGCCCGCGTCCGTCCGAGGGTTTCTTTGCCGGTGTCGGAGTCTCGGGTCGCGGCGGTCCGCCGGTGTTCAGTGATTTCATACGGCGAGTGAACGGGGTCAAAACGACTTGTAATCGAAGCTAATCCGCCGCTAGCGTCGTGCACCGTGTAAGGCAATGGGACGCGGAGTAGTTCTTCTTCCACGGCAGCAGAGTGATGGCACAGAGGAGGCGGCTCAGATGGACGGAGAGGTGCTTTATTCTCCCTGATGGGCCGTTGCCACAGTAGAAAGTAAACAAACAGCCCCAGACAATACACAGCAACGCGCCGTTGAACAGGAAGTTATGCAATGTGCGTGTATCCATAGACGGGTATATATGTTTATAACTACTCTACTCTTACACAGGGATATACAAGCAGGCTGGATTTGAAACATATGTACTACGCAGTGGTTCAAAACCCAGTTACAGCTGCGGTGTAGTCACAAGTTGGGGTCCTAAATGGGTCTTTCCGCTCAAAATGTACTATAAGGAGACGTAAAGCGAGTAAAAAGCACACCTGTGGTCTCTACTTTACTTATCATGCCATGCGCGTGTGATCAGCGTGAAACTAGGCAAAAACATACCAAATTCAATAAACGCAAGACTTGAAACCTGCCTGACGACCCTGCTTCTATTTACAAGCCGCTGGCCCTGTGCAGAGGGCGGTGGTTGGTCACTGGTCCTGATCAATTCTAGGTGTGAAGTCGAGACTTGCAAACAAGGCGGACGGTATGGCAGGCAACAGGGTGAGCCATGATGTAAAATGTATTTTTCTTTTCATATGTAATATATGATTAGAATTGATTGTTTAGCCTACTGTATGCAGATTAGTCTGTGGTGGTCAATCCAAGCATCAAAATGTTTGAACCTAATGATAAAATCAGTATTTCTCATAGCCATACCAAGTTACCCAGGTGCGTTTGCTTGTATTGTTGAATTAACATCATTCATCTTCATATCCTCTGACACAAGTAGCTTACAGTATTTACACACATGTGGGATTCAAAAACTTGTATTTGGTGAGTAACTTGTCAATTCACAACTGATGTTGTGCTGCAAGAGGGTTTTCAGAAATAATGGCGCAGACCTGGATCTGCCCATTTCATATTAATGAGGCTTGGTCTAATTTGCCTGGTGGTACTATTTTTAATATATATATTTTTATCCTGTGATATTGGCTGTTCACTGTATTGTTAATGTTGTTATTGGTACATTAGATCTGTATAATCTGACTAGAGAGCATTGTCCTTTTTGGTTTACATTAATTTGAATGAGATTGCAAACCTTTAGACATTGTCTGCTGATGAATTTGATTAGGCCTATCATATGTTTATGTAACTTTCTTCCCCACCTAGACTAGACCTAGTTAGTTGTAGTGTGGTGTCAATGGCTATAATATGTGGGGAAATGTATGTGCATGTTTGGAATATTGCCGTGAATGTCAATTTATCAGTTAACCAAACTTGGCATCTCTACAGGCATGTTTTAATTTTTTTGGGCGAATGGCGGATAAAATCATACAACAATGGCAATATTTTTTGTTTTGATCTTTATGTTTAGGGAAGGCCAAATTTAAGATGGCCGAATTTGACACATTTGGGGATAACTGCCACAGACTCGCAGTCTTTTAAATGTTACACAACTGCAATAAAGTCACAGCAGGCTAAAAAGTTCTTTGTTTTTGAGTTTGAGAGACAAAACAACATTGACAAGGAATGGTGGGAAAGGAGGAAGGAAGCAGGAACGAGAGGGAGATGCTGCTGAAAGGAGACCAAAGGCCATAGGCTACTGCTCTTACTGTATTTTATTACAATTATTAAGTCCTATTAGCCCCTTCTATACAACATCCTGCTTCTTTGCCTGGTCTTAAGGTGTGTCCTTTTTGATGTCTCTTTATCTGTGTCCTGGCTGTACTACTTTTATAGCAATGTCCCAGTATGTGTATCTTGCTCCAAATGGCAGCATGAAGCTGTAACCTATCATCTTTTATCATCCTACCATGTCATGTATGTAAATAGGTTATCTGCCTCTCTCGCCACATACTCTCACAAACAGGGTGATGTCAGAATTCTACAGTAACTCTCTGCTTGACAGGCGAACCTTGCACTCTTGTCTTGTGCATTGACTGCATTGCCCCCTGTGTAATGTGGAGTTATCTTCACAGCCCTTTGGGTGCTGTTCTGTTATCGCTGCAAAATGAATAGGGCTGTTATCCTGGCAGTTACAAATTAATTTCCCCCGCTCTGTTTAAATTCAAGCCAGACTTCAGACGGACATTATCTCGTGATAATGCGAAGTCTATAGCCTCAGCACTGTGTGTTTTGAATATAGTCATGTTGAATTCACAAGATGGTGATTTCAATTAATAAAGATGACTAGAAAGTAGTGGTTCTTTTATATGGAAAAATGATCAACATATCATAGGCAGTCTTTGCGATTTTTGAGTCTTGTTACAGTGGAGATGGAAGAGAGCAGGTATATCAGGAGTTGACATCCGCTCAGTTGACAAGTGGCGTGTTCTATGATCCATCCCGACCTCCCTGAACAGCCCCACCCACTTTATGAGCATTTTTCAGAGAAGGAGGAGGCGAGAGAAACTGAAGCCTCTGGGTTTAGTGGCTCTTTAACGTTTCACTGTTGACAGGTGGATGGAGGCGGGTGGGGGAATATTGTATCGATACATAGATGCCAAGTATCGATATTTTATTATATACAGGGATGCAAACAACTCACTTTTTAGTGAACCCATTTTAGCATTTTTTTTATCCATCCGCAATCTATTTACTAGTGGACTCGTTCTCTGATACATTAGGAATAGGAGATGCGGACACACTAGTTGAAAGCGCGCCAAAGCAGGAAGCGAATAGCAATAAAACTGTAAATCATCTCGGAAGTGATGCTGCATTCATGGTAACTCGTAAAAATGTAATTCGTGTGGGTAGTCTGCCCCCAGACTGTAATACAAACAGTTCAGTTTGTCAGGTGCATGCAACATTATGACAGGTTTTTATGACTGTTGGTCGAATAAAAATGATTGAAGTGAGATGAACAGACTGAAAACTATATCTTATTAGATAAGAGATGTTGATAAAGTTTTCCTTTGGGGACATTATTTGCAGTTGAAAAAATGTCATGAATCGCAATATATTTTATCGCAATATTCAGCATATCGCAATATCATGATTGTATTGTATCGTGGCGCCTCTGGTGATTCCCACCCCTAGAGGCGGAGGATGTTTGTGGGGGGGTGTTCAAAATGAGTGGTAGCACGCCAACTAAGGGCTATGAGGAAACCCTCGACATACACAGGTTGCTCCCTACTGTAATGTGAACAAATTAGTAGATGTATGCAGCTGATAAATTAAAATGGCAAGAAGCAATGGCAATATGCATTTGCCAGGAGCACCTGACTAACTTATAGGGATGGAGGGAGCCAAGTATAAAAGAACACATTACTTGTGTTTGTCATAATTTTCACAAAGGCACATAGCACATAACTGCCTGGTGATAATCTGTATTAATTCAGAGCTAGCTGGAGATGGATCATAACTATCAGAGCTGATTGAATTGAATGAAATTCAGGCTGAATAGTAAACATCTTTAATATGATTGATTCAAAATACTGTTTGCAATCCCAAATACCAGGTAATAAGTAGATCTATAGACCTTGGTTCTTGACACTTTTATGTTTGTGCTTCATATTTTATATTCATATGCCTCTCTCCAGTGTCCTTATGCCTTTGACAGTGAGTGCTCTTGAGTAATAGGGTTTATTACAAACTGTAAAGCTCTTTTACAGCGTTCTGTCTTGTAACCTTACATAGATTGAACTACCGTCCCAGCTCATAAAGTTATTCATGGATGCTGTTCTCTAATTGGCCGTTCTGGCTTTTTCCTAGGAAGGGTTATGTGTGCTAGGAGTCTAAGATTAGACCTGAATTAGGCAAAGGAGCTTTAAAATGAACTGTACTTGCTCAATCTCACAAGTCAAAACAGTTTGAGACATTTCATGTGTGGGTCCTCGTCATGAGTGTATTTGGAAGTTCCTGATTGCAGTTGGTCTACATTTTAAACGGTTGCCGAATATGTATATTGAAAAAGGTTTTCACTAATATATATCAACCTCCTTGTACTTTTGATCTCACACATCATGGCCATTACAGACAACAGCACTGCTCTGTTCTTCCATCCAATCCACTAAATACATAGAAGGCAAATTTAAGCATTGAACTCTTTTTTTTTTTTCTCAATGACTCTCTGTATCTGATAGCTGTCAAAGGCCAACTGTAGCTGCTCCATAGTGGTGTGTTTCTTCGTAAGGGGACTGCTAAACAAGGGTAGGCCTGTTTTAATGACTTTCTTGGTGGAGATTTGGACTCTGGGATAAGGAATGGTTGATTCATAAAAGAGCCCTGCTGTAGAGTATAAGCTGTAGATGGGAACCTGTGACACCTGGGAGATAATATCCGTTTTGACTAAGGCCAGACATGATGGTAAATGAAAAGGATCTTTTTCCTTTATGTGAAACCAACATCCTCTCTCCACCCCCACTACATCACATAGCACGCACACATGTAACTCTTCAATAATACATGCACAAATACGTGCCTCTTTACAAGCTTATATAGAGAAGCAGGTTTAGGCTAAAACGTGGATCCCCAAAAGACTGCTGCAGTGCACCACTTATGCTGTAGTCAGCTCAGGCTATTTCTGTTTCCCCAATTCAGCCTGCCAACCAGCAACCCTGCCTACTTCAGAACAGCCCTGCAGGTAAGCCACTTAGTCTGTGAGATTTAAAACATTCAAAGTCTTGGTCCTATTTTGAGTAAAATGTGTACAATGGGCTCACAACAGCACTTGCAGCAATTATGGGGCGAGCGAAAATGGGGTGTCTATGTAGTTGATAAGTTTAACCCCAAGAAACTGAAAAAAGAATAAATGGAAACAAGGGTGTCTTAATGAAGTTCAAGGTCAGCTTAGCGGTTCAGTCTGTCAGTCACCCGGGAGTAATTCACATGCCCTTTTCACTGCATTGCTGACCTTTGCAAAAACATACTTTCTCTAGCATTGAGAACTTGTTAAATCGGCCCGCAGCACAGCCTCCCTACGTTAATTTATCCTGAGATGTGTTGCTTTTGTTTTACAGTATATGCAGTTGCCAGGTGAATAGATTTTTAGAAGTAATTTGCATTCTTGGAGCATTCTTCACCGACTATGGTTTTTCGATACTGTTCAAAAGTGCTGAGGGCAGCAGTGTGAGCAGGGTTTATGGTTTACTATGTTATGGCTTGCCTTGGCTATGATTAAAAAGGCAGTAACATTACCCAAAGTAAATTATTCCCTACATGCACTCTTATGTATTTAAAATATTCTTGGCTCATTAGGATAAGATATTAACGTTTTGCTATTTTAAGCAGTTTCCAGCTAAATTTAAAAAAACGCTTTTAATGTTGTATCTTTTCTCCAGTTGTATCCTCAAAACCCTGTCCTTGGATTCTCAGTTTAAAGGGAGGGATGCATAATTAGTAGAAGGATGGATAGTAGAGGCAGAATGTGGCAAGACATGAATAATTCTTGAGCAAAGCTTTATGGGATGCTTCATCCAAAGTAAGCTCTTACCAGGTGTCACTGAGTGGGAGTAACTCAAATAATAATACAAATTAACAGATGCCACAAATGCCCATGGTATGCCAATTTCTTTATCTATATATCATGCACAATTGCACAACTGTCATATTGACAATTGTTGATCCCACGGGTGTATTGTTTATTGTTAATTATTGTTAACTCTTTTTTTTTCTTTAACTTTTTTGTTAACTTTCAGCATTATAGATATATTGTCAAATATGTATTGTTCATTGTTTATTAGGGTTCAAACCCCAAAGGGGTAGAACCCTATTGTTTTTGGGCTAGTTTATTATTCTTTGTTCACTTATGCCGCGTCTCAATTCCCATGAGCTGGAACGAGCTAGAAACATGAAACTTGGCCTAATAACTGGAAATTATGTGCAAATGCTTCCCAAGAACCATGAGTCCAATCGGCCAGATGGTGGTGCTGTAATTAAGACCCAAAAATTGCTAATTTCCAAAATGTGAAAAACGGTAATGTGAATAGACTTTTTTGGATTTTGACTGTATCAACACCAAATTAGATTTACAGCATTGCGGGGCTGAGATACACATTTCTATTATAAATTTGGAAGATCGGTCCAAAAACATGGCTGCCATCAACCAAAAAAACCGAACCAAAGGGCAGGGCTTAGCATAAAATTGGCCATAATTCATTAACCATTTGTCGAATCATCATAAATCTTGGTAGATATCTTCAGTCCATGTTTGAGAATATTGGTCTACCAAAGCATTTTGAGCCCGACCCATAGGGGGCTCCACAAATGCCGCAAATGTGTATCTGAAAACCCGGTGGACAGAATTTCTTCAAATTTGGCTAATGCTCTGGGGGCAAGTATTGCTGAAGTGCCATATTGTGCATGTGGGTGTGCGCAACGTTTTTTTGGTTGATGGAAATCATATCATAAATTATATTACTCTTTTCAGTTTATGCAAATGAGCAAAAAATCCATCATGGTGGACTTTTATGGCCCTAGAGGCTTTTTGGATTTTGACTGCATCAACCCCATTTTGATATACACCATTTCAGGATTTAGAGATACAGTACTATTATAAATTAGCGAGATTGGTCAAAAAACATGGCCACCATCAATCAAAATATCTTCGCACAGAGCGAGGCTTAGCAGGCAATAGGCCATAACTCAAGCTACCTTAGTGCAATCCTGATTAAACTCAGAGGAGACATCCCACACGATATCCTGAACGTACACACCTAATTTTGTTCAAATCCAATAAAGGCAGAACATTGAGTGTGCAATTATTGAAATGCTGTATACATTGTGATGATAGAACATTTGTGTGATTGGTCTCACTCCTTTAAACAGAATTAAACTAGCTGAAGTGACTTTGCTTGGCTTTGTGAAGCCCGAAATTAATACATTTTGGGCGATGGAGCTGCTTCCTGCTGTTGAGCACAAAAAGGTCTGAACCTGTGAGTTGCCGCTTGCGGCTATATTTCTAATATTTATCTTTATGGTTTATTGTTCGGTTCGTCTACATTGCCAAATTCTATTATTTTCTAGGTAATTATTAGGTTTAGTGCAGTGACACTCAACCCGGGGCTCTTTTTATGACTAGTTGTGGCTCTTTGAAGTCTTATTTTATTAATTGGTTACGGTCTTTTTATTATTATTGGACTACTATTGGACAGTCCATTTATGCTATTTAAAAACATGTTCAACCTCCATCCGGTCAGTCGGTGGAGCTTTATGTCCTTATTTCTTTTAATTTTGAACTATATTTACTCATTTATATATTTTGATTTACATTTATTTATATATTTATAGCCTTGTTTATTTATTTCAGCATTTATTTCATAGGCAAATTTATTTTTGGTGGGACGGTAATGAGCTCATGTACCGCGGTAATGTCACCTGACCGTGGTAATGCGGTTATCGTCACAGCCCTGTTATGCGGCTTAGAGAGAGTGCATCTATAGAGATCTGTTTCCTGGTAGTGATGAATGGTCTGTTAACTGAGTGATCAATGGCTGGCCACCTGGTTTCCACTGGCAATAGAAGCCCTTCTTTTATTATTAATTATTCATATTTAATTATATTATTATACAAGTAATAACCTGGAGCTGCTACTTAATCACCAGACCATCCGCGCCAACATGTCTAAATGCACCAAACAGCCTCCATGCAAATTAATAAATAGAAAAAAAACTTTCATATCAATCTACAGTTTTTATTTAAGACAGTTAAAGGTGCAGTGTGTAGAATTTGTGGCATTTTGCCGAACGGACTTGGCAGAAATGGAATGGAATATGGAATATAATATTCATAAGTGTGTTTTAATTAGTGTATAATCCCATGAAAATATGAATCGTGTTTTTGTTACCTTAGAATGAGCCGTTTATATCTCCATGGGGGCTGGAGCCCCTTCCATGGAGGCCACCATGTTGCACCGCCATGTTTCTACAGTAGCCCAGAATGGCCAAACCAAACACTGGCTCTAGAGAGGGACTTTTGTGAGTTTCGCACGTAGAATCTCCACGGACGCTGCCAATTTTCACTGCCACCAACAGAGGGGAATTCAGATGGTTGCAATCTGCAACTTCACTGCTAGTCACTTCACTGCACCTTTAAGTGCGATATTCCAGCGATCCGTCACTGCAGCGCGGCAGCCGCAGCAGACATGCGCAGTAGGCTCCTCGCTTTATCTACGTAACTTCCGGTTTGCCATCTACTGTAATCCAAGTGAATTCAGCACAACCTTGCTCTGTTTGCAGTGTGCTTTGTGATCAGCACTTGGAAGCAATTCAATTGCTAGGGTAAATCATTTAGTAATTATTGTGCATTGATGTTCAGATACTTTTGACAAATTGCCAATAATACATTTGTGAATAATCATACATTTGTGGTTACAATGGTAATAATAATTTATTGCATACATCATGCTTTTCATTCCTTAATATGTTACTAGCAGCCTTATTTTAAAATGCATAATGGTTTGAAGGAAAGGGACGTTTCAGAAATTTGGCTCTTGCGAAAATATTTTTTGTTAATGTGGCTCCTGAGCTGGGAAAGGTTGAGTACCACTGGTTTAGTGTATATTGCCAAGTTTTATTGTTCTTTTGGGGGGTTATTTTCCTTTTTTTTTTTTGTGTTTTTAGGTTTTATTTTGATTGTTTTTATCATTAGGCCTATTTGCCTTTTTTTATTTTTATTGTTCATTGTTAATTATTTATTTTTAATTTAATTTCCTGGTTTATTGTATCTTTTTTTTTTTTCTTTGTTCATTGTGAATAATTTTTTTTTTCTGTCAGTTAATTCTAAGGTTATTGCATATTGGCAACTTTTCAGCGAATTCTTAGTTTTATTGCATATTGCCATTTTCTGTTTTCTATTTTTATTCTCCTTTATTATTGCCTATTTTGATGTGAGCTGCTGTGACACTGCAATTTCCCTCTGGGGAAGATTAAAGTATCTTTCGATCTTTGTTCTATGAGAGGTTTTATGCAAGTTCTCATTTCATTTAGAACGCAAAAAAAATGGTTTCATGATGTGTTGATAGCTTGCAATTCTGATGAAAGCCGGTTTCCTGAAAGGATTAATGGTAATATTGAATTATTACTCAACCCTAAGAACACTGTTCTTGTGGATCTGTTGTATGGTTTACCTCGTCTGCTATTAATTTGAAGTCTGTGGGGTTTCTATCCCAGGGCTTTGTGATAAGTGTAAGTCGCACTTGCGTCTCATCTGAATGTGGTATTTTGCAGCCACAACAAATAGTCGCCGTCTGGTTGGTAATTCTTTTTAATTTTTTTATTTATGGCATTATTGAGAGGTTTATACCAAACATTTGACAAAGATGACAATGATTGATTCTTATTCTGTGATTAAAAAGTGTTCAAATTGTCTTCTGAAAAACACCCAGGGACTACGACTAAATGTATGCCTATAACTCACTGTGGAAATCTGTGTATGTTTTGAAAAATGTCATGACAGAGAACAGCAATTGATAGTTATTCAACCTAAACCCATGTTGGATGCCATGCTGTTTTTTCCCCCCGTCAATTATGACATGCCTACACAATGGTTATTCCTGAAAAAGGACATATCATGAAAAACTCACTTTTTCAGTGCTTGTGCACATTCATTTGGGTCTCTGGTGGGCCTACCAACACACAAACTGTTTCTTTCTTTGCTCTGCCGCGGTCTAAATAAACACACACTGTTCAAGTTCGCTGTCACACCCTACGTCAGGTGTGACACATTAGTATTTGAACCGCCCCCCATCTGAGTAACTCCACCCACGGCTGGAGCGCCAGCGAGTGGAGCCGCCGGAGCGGACACCGCGGGCAAAGTCGGAAAAACTTTAAAATTAAGCCTTGTAGAGAGTGTATGAGTGAAGATTCAGCAACTGCATTGCCTATTTCTCACATCAAATTTGTTCAGAAACCGATTTTGGCGGGCTGATCAGGTGGAAATAGTGAATGTTTATCTTCTTTATAGAGAAGTGCTAGAAACAGTTCCGGGGTGGGCATGGCACACAACACCGAATCAGCCTGTCAGAGCCTGGAAGAATAGAGACACAGAATGGCTAGAATGAATAATCTGAGTGGTATTTTCAGCTAAACAGTTCAGACATGTTTTGTGTAATCAATATAGCCACAGATAGAGGCATACGATCGCTGTACTACACTTAAAGGTGCAGTGTATAGAATTAGTGGCAATTTGCAGAACGGACTTGGCAGAAATGGAATGCAATATGGAATATAATATTCATAAGTATGTTTTAATTAGTGTATAATCCCATGAAAATACGAAGACCTATATTAACTTGTTGAAAAGGACCATGATATGACTCCTTTAAAGTATCGGAAAGAAAGTATAGGTTCCCCTGAATTAAATATGTACCACTTGGTTTGGTTGACAAAACAAGCCTTAAGTGAGACAATTCATCTAGATAATACAAGAGTCCATTGCCCTATGGCAAAGGGTTAACCATCCATTTTATTATTCAGGACTTCCAGCTGAACATCCGCTGTTTGCATTTTCCAAAGGCTAAAGTGATTGATTTGGTGAATGCTGTGATGTCATGTGGAGTAAACCAGACTATCAAACAACTGTTACTCCCTAGCCCCCCCCCTCTCTAAGTCATCCTAATTATTATATATTGGTTCAAAATAGATGTATTAAAGTTAAAAGCTGCATATATCTGTTTTGTAATTCCATTTATCTTAGTGCTGTGGTATATTTAGCAGAAATAAATTAAATAATACATACATTTTAATACATATTAGGATAAGAAACCTCCTCAGCTCTTTCTCACCTGATACACATTTTCACCTATTACTGCTTTTCTCATCCACTCGTATGAGAAAATGCATTGACACAGTTAAAATACAAACACACAGCTATGCAGACGCTACAAACATGAAGACACACACACACACACACACACACACGCAAACATGCATGGATACAAATGTGCATGTGCTCACGCTCCATCTCAATCAGTTCCTCACTCTCGGTGGGAATTCTCTGACCTAGTTAGCTCCGCCACCAGGCAGCAACAGAGTTATTTTTATTTTAACAGGAGACAATAGTTTGTCCTCTGCCTGTCCTCCCTTCATCCCTGCTTCTTTCTCTCCTGCTTCACCATCCACCCATTTTGCTCATCCCTTCCTCTCGCCATTCATCCTCTCAACATTACTCCCGCCATTCCATTTGTTTTTTAAATTTTGTTTTCTTTAATCATCTTTGCATTCGCCGCAACCTTCCCTTCGCTGACCTTCCCCCCTTTATCCCTGCACTTCTCTTATTTTTCGCCTCTGCTTCTCTCTTCTTTCCTCTCCTCTCCTTCCTCTCCTCTCCCTCCTCCCCCCCCCTCTCTCCTC
>OMKR01109543.1:0-11147 GCA_900302355.1 Cyttopsis rosea | reverse complement strand
CTGGAGTCTCTTTGAATAAGGGCTGCTATAGCTCGTTTTAAATAATGATTTGTAATCGGGGCGTCTGCAGCATGTGTATGCATCTGTCTTTATCTGTCCATTAGCAGATAAGCTGCGCCTAAAGCCTTCATCGCTGCAATAATTACCATATCTTCAGAGAGATCCAGAGCAACTTTCCACCACGTGCTCCAAATGCTCACTTTGTCTGTAGCTTCTGTGGTTATTCTGTGGGGAACAAAGATTTTATTTTTTCCTGCTTTTTGTCATTTACTTCCATTGCTTTTACAAACAGAGCATCAAAGACAAACTTCAGAAATATCATATACAGGTAATGGTTCAATCCCTTTAAGACAGGGAAAAGCAGAATATCTTGTTTGTTTCTTTTTTCCCCCCCAACTGATTTTTTTTCTATTATGTTTAAAGTAATCTCTTCATTATGTATATTTGATTCGGACAGTTTCGACCAATAGAGTGTTGCGATAGAGATTTGACCTACTGGTGTCTACAAGTATTTAAGGCCATGTCACTGTGCTTGGCTAGCAGTTTCTAGAAGTATCCGGGTAGCCTAATCCCATCCCTGTGGCTGAGCAGTGTGTGGGGCTCCAGCTCTATAAATACACAGCCAGGAGTGTGAGAAGGGGACAGACCATTTATCTTCCGCTTTCACAGAGTGAACTGCCTGTGTGCAGTTACTATGATGTACAGCTCCGCCATGCTGCAGGGAAATCAAGGCTAAGCACCTTGGCTCTCCTCTAGCACACCCCTTTAATTAACCTGCTAAGAATCAAGACATGGATGTAACAATAGCACAGACTTAATCTCTCTTCACATTTCCTTACATTTTGTCCTCTAAGCCGCATTATCCTTCTATGTCTTCTAATTAAGTGCATGTCCACATTTGCTGACCCCGATGTGTTGACTGATGGTGTCTCTGCTTGCGCATGTCAGGTGCTGGATTCTGACCCAGTGGATCAGACCCAGGAGGTGGAGGAGGATCTGGACTTGCTCTACGACAGTCTAGAGGTCTATAACCAGAGCGACAGCGGGCCGGAGATGGAGGACAACGAGAGTGTCCTCAGTACACCCAAGCCCAAACTTAAGTATGTCCACACCCACACTCTATTTTATGTCACTGTCTGCAATGTTGTCCATATTATTTGTCACTATATATAGATGCTTTTGTCCTTAAAGAGTACATCTTTGTATTGGAATATTGCTCCCCCATTAAGCTTAAGGTGCAAAGGCATAATAAACATATGTTATTGCTAACCTTTTTTTTTTTTTTACCATACTTTCAAAATTAGCAGCAAAAAATAAGCAGAATGAAATAAATTAGCTGGAAATATCCAAATACATTTCTCAAATGAGGGCACCCATGGTGCTGCACTGGTTCCTGTGATTTGAAAATAAAATAAAATAAGTTAAATACTCAATTTTGACATTAGTATAAAGGCACTGTCAACCTATTTGGTTTGGCTCAAACTTGAGCGTATTATACTGATACTAATACTTTAAGTAGTGATTGGGTGATTTGCTTGCAAAATGGCTGTTTTATTGTAAAGAAACGGAGCCATTTTTTGTAGATATTACAAACATTAATAATTGTAGATATATTGTACAAGACACACACAGCACAGTCTTGTATAACCGAGGCCGACTGGGGCTTTGAAAAAGCTTCCTTAACAGAAATGAAACTTTCAGTTGTTCCTTCCCTCAAATATATGCGTCTGCTTTCAGGCCCTTCTTCGAGGGGATCTCTCACTCCAGCTCCCAGACAGAGATCGGAAGCATACACAGCCAGAAGAGCCAACACAGAGATCTGTCCTTTCCTGTAAGTTGACGACTGCATGCTTTATTAAAGAACCCCCATGGCAGCACCCCAGCCTTTATCCATGTAGTTCGCTCCAGAGATATCTCTTCTGTTGCCTTTTGGGCGCTGTTATGTAAGAGGAATGGCCCTAAGCACCTGTTGAAATGCCTGGCAACCCATTAGCCTTGTATTGAGGTCCAGGGAATTTCGTGGGGGGAGGCTTGTGAGACAACACCACCCGAACCAAACATCAAGATCATGAAAGCAATGTTACCCTCCCCCTCCAAAACCCACCAAAAGAGCTTGCGGAATGGGACAGGGGAAAAGAGTGCGCAACCCTTCATCCAGTCTCCCCCAATAGACCTTGTGTATTTATAGGGGGACACAAAATGACCACACACACACACACACTTACAATCCCACCCGCTAGAAACAAGAGATGTTGTGATCCTCAAATTCTTTGTCCCAGTGATTTATAGTGTGGTTTGCATCATTTCTCGGAGCCTGACGACCAAAAGCAGAGAACTGTTTATAAATATCTTGCAATGCATTTTAGCAAGTAATAAACCATCCCTGAGCATCGCAGACCCTTCCAGCCCGCCATTCTGCTCAATAAATGTCAACCAATTCCACTTTATACGCACTTAACAGCAGATAAGAAAAGGCTCTGATCCGAGATTCAAATCCTTTCACCTTTTCCATAAAGCACTTGAGTGGGGGAAAAAAAAGTCCTTTAGAGTCCCTTCCTTCTGTCAGTCTTTCTGCTTCCATGTTGTTGAGGGTTTTGGTGGAACGCGCTCTTGTCATAGAACGAGCAGGGCATCAAAGGCGGGCTAGCAACCACCGAGCTTGACGATGTGAAGCCATCCCTGTGAGCGTGGCCTGTTAACGCGGCACCCGATTGGCCAGATTGTAAATTATTTTGTGTGCTTATGTGTGTTTTTTGCCACAGAGCGGAGAGTTCCTCACCGTGGACAGATGTAAAGTGCAGGGGCCCAGGTATCAAGATGAGGGCGTCACAGACACTACTGCTGGGGTATGTGTGTGGATGTGGATGTGGATGTGGGTGTGGGTGTGGGTGTGGGGGCCGGCAGACTCTGAGCCTCGTTCTGTCAGTCCTCCGTGCACCGAAAACAAACTCACAATATCAACGACAGAAACGAAATTGGGAAAAACCAGAGAAAAAATACTTGCATAAGTCCATGTACTGTGGCTCACTTTCACCGGAAGCTTCTGCGGTTGCTGTGTGGATATCAAGATTTTCTTTCTTTTGCGTTCTGTTGACTTCCATTGCATTCGCAAACAGAGACTGACAAAGTCAGTGGCTCAATACATTGAGCCTGAGCTCAATGTTGCCTGAACGGCATCTGATCTGTTGAAAGTGAAGGAGGATCCTATCTCGCAGTTTAGTCATGCGGCGGTAAGAAATGATTCAATCGGCCCAACCAATCGCGAGGGTAGTAAGAAATACATACTATTTGTCTGAATCAAAGTGCATTGCTGAGACTATTTAAAAAAAGGTAATACAATCCTCTATTCTCCACACAGCGATGTTCAATGTTGTCTTATCGTATCTTATCTTTCTCTCTTTTTTGTTTGCTTGTTTTTTCCTGCACCTGTGCCTCAGGAGCCCGAGGCAGACGATGGCACACCAGGTCAGGGGTCGGGACCGGGGGAGGTAAGCGGCAGCTGGGACGTCAGCACCGAGCGGCTGGCTGGCACCATGGGCAAGCTCTCCAAGACAGAGTCCCAAAACCACATGTCTCCCAGGTACACGGGGGCGCGGGCACCATCGAGAAATATTGGAGTCCACCGTCCACTTTCAGTGTTCACATCCGCGTCAGTATTGTACAAAGACGACAGCAGAGTTTTTAAATGATTTTTTCATGTTTTTGTGAAGTAGATTTGAAGGTTGGTTGTTTTTCGTCAGCTTAGGAGACCATTCCAGGACTGCTGGAACCTGCTTTTAGTGGGTGTTTCAGTTCAAAAGTGTTTTTTATTTGGATTTGCTGTAATTGTCTTACTTTTGCAGACTGAGCAACAAGACTAGACCACTGTACTGTACTACAATATGAGGCCAATCCAGCTTGACGCCTAGTATATACCAAAGGACGTCAGCTTGAATTTTTTAGTCCCAGACAGATGTTAAGATCTTAGGACAATAATAATCGCTGGCAGCCATTTGAATTGAGATGGTCAGAAACTCTTGTAATCAGCCCAGACTAGGCTGAGAATATCATGTTGTTTTGATATCACCTTAATCTCTGCCTTGCCCCTCACTTGTCTCCCTTATCCCTCAGCAAAGTGGAGAACAAGCTCCCTCGACGTCCCCGCAGCACCTCCATGAAAGACCGGCAGAACTCCAAGGCCCAGAGCGACCGCACCAGCAGCATAGAGAGCGAGTGCTCCCCAGACTCACGGCTCATTGCCCAGGTACGGGGGGTGGCTGGGAGACATGGATTGCCTCACATTTCGTGATTTGGCTGATTTGGCAATGTTTTGAGATCAGGCTGAGTCCGGGGTAGTCGTGCTGTAGTCGATATGTGTGTGAGTGAAAGACTTAAATTTCTCTCTATACGATCCCAATCGGCGAGATCACGATTCATTCAAACATGTCTTTCCAAAATCCTTTGGGGTGTGTGTATCAAAGCCTCAAATCGCAACGGCAATTGTCAATAGCCAATGAGATTGTGCGCCTGCATGATGACGAAGCTAAAGAAAGCGGTAAGTGGGCGAGTGTGGACTTCTGAAATGGAGGAGCGACTTGTGGAGTTGCGGGTCTGATTACTGTATAATGTTAGTGCTGCAAGTTCGCTGCACAAACAACCACAGTAGCGAGCTGTACGGCATCCATGTTTGTTTTGGCGTCAAAATATCGCGAGATATTATATACCAAAATATCGCAAGATATTTTGCATCTCGCGGGAAGATTCATTCTCGCGAGTGTTGGAGTTCCACTCTGTTCGTCTGTTCTCTCGTCTGTTGAAGATCTGCGAATTTCAGTTGTTAAATGTGCGCTGCTCAATCTTTTTTCATTGTTGTTCACGATTGGAAAAAAATCACGTAATGAGGCTTTACCTTCATAGCACAGCACAACACAGAGTCTGCGATGGAAAATTTTGAAACAAAACGAACCAAAACGCTAGCACGGGTATCTATTTTTAAGGCATCGCCATGCATACAACCACACCAGACCCAAACAAAGGCAGACTATTACTGAATTAATTTTTGACATTTCACATTACAAGATACCTGGGAATCTATTTTTGCACGTAATAAACCACCCCCAAGCATCACACACACTTTCAGCCTGTCGTTCTGCTCAATACATTTTAACTAATTCAACTTGATATGTACTTAAGAGCACATAAGAGAAGGCTTTGAACCTAGATTTAGCAGATTTCTCCTTCCGCTTCCATTTTGTTTCCGAAGGCAGAATACAAAGTCAGACTATTGCAGTATTAATCTTTGTATCAACTGTGTTGCAAAATGGTCTCAAACTATCAGATCTGCAAATCTGCCGTCTGTGTTTTTTAACTGGTCAAAAAATGAAATTAAACTAAATCTTTAAAAAAGCATTAGCCCCGTACTGCTCTGTAGCCAACTAGACGTGATTGGTCCGCAGGTTCCCAGGAAGTCCGTGTACGACCAGCTGAATCAGATCCTCATCTCAGACGAGCGCCTACCAGAGAGCATCATACTCATCAACACCACAGAGTGGCAAGGACAGGTGTGTGTGTGCGTGCGTGCGTGCGTGCGTGCGTGCGCATACAGTCGGTATGACGACTGGATTGTGAATTACTCAGTCCCAGAGGGATGCATGTTGTGAAGTTTTGTGTTTTTTATATTTATTTGTCAATTTTTGCCAATTCCGGCAATTTAACAGCAAAGTCAACGACAAAAAAAGCTATTTTTTATTTTTCATACTACCAATGAAAGAGTCATATGTCGCTTTCTATAATAATACTGCATATCTGGAAATAACTATATACTATAAACTGCTTTTGATTGGGTTCCAGTCATCTATAAAATCAACTTTCAATTTCAAATAAATAAAGCGCTGGTGCCGCTGGTAGGCTGTCTTTTGTCTTCAGAGAATTCAGTTGAATTGTTGCGATCAGAAAATCTGGTTGCTTGGGATAAAAGCATTTGTGGATGTAACTATATCATTGAAGTTAGTGAGTGCTAACCGCATGTCCGTCTGTCTGTCTCTGTGCAGTATGTAGCGGAGCTGCTGCATGAACAGAGCCAGCCCATCGTGTCCACCTGCTCAGCTGCTGATGTTCAGGCTGCTTTCAACACCATTGTCACCCGCATCCAGAGATTGTAAGTCTCACGCAGACACACATACACACATTTGAAATGCACACATTTGCTGCTGCCAACTCCTCATCTAGACCATTCTGTTATCTAAACTCGCTGACGTTAGAAATGTCTCTGGGCTCACCACCTCGGTGCAGCCACGGCCACGCCGCTTCACCGCATGGCCTGTCTCCCTATCTGGGCTCCCTGCCCAGGCCACTATAGAATCACCTTGGAGCTCTTTTGAGTTTCCCTTCACTTCTTGGATCCATCTCCGTCAGCCCCAGTGGTGTCGGCAGGAGACCCCGTCCATGTCAGAACTGATCCCTCGTTCCTCTTTAATCGAGGCGAAAGCAGCGCCCACTCCTCCATGGGCCTGTTTTGCTCACGAATCCCAGCCTCATGCAGCCGTACGCCATCCTGTTTCTTTGAGACGCGCTCTTTAATTTTACTGTTTAAATCTCTAACCAGGCTCACCCTCTGTCTTGTTTGTGTTTGTTTGTGGCAGCTGTAACTGCAATGCACAGACTCCGCCCACGATCAAGGTGGCGGTGGCAGGTGACCAGAGCTACCTTAGTACTATCCTGCGCTTCTTTGTGGAGCAGCTGGCCAACAAAACCCCCGACTGGCTCAGCTACATCCGCTTCCTGGTCATCCCCATAGGTAAGGCAAGGAGGGCCTGCCTGGAAAACCTCACGGCAAATCACCAATGACCATTCCCGCCGGGATGTTTTGTCACTACTGCTGTCCTGTGGCAGTGGTTGCGTATCGGATCGTTTTATGCAGAACAGTGCCACGAGACTAAATTGCCAAGCAATTTTGTTCTTCTTTCCATCACACGATTTCAAATTCCTGGGGTGGGGGGACTGAATCACGGACTTCTCCGAAAAGGACTGAAATCTCTGTGGCTTCGCTTTTCCAAAAACAGGTTCCCATCCGCTGGCCAAGTACGTGGCGTCCTTCGACAGTCGCTTCAACAGCATCTTCATGGACACGGCGTGGAGGGAGCTGTTCTGCCGGACGGAACGGCCCAACTCTGGTAGGTTCCAGCCTAATTGTATTCTATTCTATCATATGTCTAAAGTTTCTTCATAATATGCAACTCTGAGTTGCCACTTGAGTGCCAAGCTCTGCAGTGAATCCACTCCAGAGTGACTTGATGTTCATGTGTGTAACATAATGCATTTTTATAATAAAGTGCCACCTGTACTTTTGAAAGAAAATAAGTTGATTTAGTAGAATATTGCAGTTTAATTATACAAGTTGAATGTTGCAAGGAAAACTAGCTTTTGCCAATGTAGTTGCAAATGTAGTAAACATACTACCATTGATTTGCCTTTGTAATTTGGTATGGTATTTGTTTTCCTCCAATGTACCAATAAACACCGAACTGATGCGGTGACCCAGAAACGGTGCAAAAAAACCGAGCCGTGAGTTTTGTGAAACATTGCACCCCTGATTTCCACATAGACTGATATTGTGGGTCATTTCTCCTGCCCGCACGCCCGCCTTTTAAATGAAAGCGACCACCTCATGGCGGTCATCCACCATGAAAGAGAGTGGCGGGTGGTTGATCGATGGGAGGCGGAGGAGGAGGCAATCTGTAGAGACGGCTGCAGCCTTGGCTCCGCCCTGGTACACAGAGCACTTCTGCACCGTTAAACCAGAGAGCCCAAGATAATTGAGGAAAGGACTTCTTCGAGGACCTCTCGATTCAACCAATTTATATGTTAAACTCAAATAGCGAGAGAAAAACCTTGGGCCATCTCTATAGTACATCTAGGTTGTTTTTTTTTTTTGCATTGTAATGCCATGTTTTTGTGGACTAATTATTTTTTAAGCCGGAACCACACTCCATTACCAAATGCCAACTGGCAACTTGAAAATCAATGAATTAGATATAAGCTTAATCAAAAAGAAAATCTGTCATTGGCACTGGCTTATAAGAGCACCGCATTCTCAATAGAATTAGAGGGAATTTAATAAAATCTCTATTAACTACACCCACATGCATTTTGCAGGTTTCACAATCGCTGGCAGACACACACACACACACACACACAGTAACATCCATGCAATCCCCTCTCTTTCCAATCATTTTTCAGTTCTCATTTCTCGTTCATTTCAAAGCAAACTTGCAAATCCTCACTCTGCCGTCCTTTCTAATTCGCTTAGTAACGGAAAACTGGGCACCATATGAGAGAAACTTCCACTTCCTGTCCTGAATTCTCTTGATGGGTCACGAGGAGAAAGTGAACGACTGCTAAATGAGAACTAGATTGCTCTTCGCCGGCACATGGCATTTTCATGTGCCGCAGGCTTCACGAGCTGTGGGAACACACAGCGCGTGTGCAAGGCAACTGCTCGCTGGCAGAGCTGGAGCTTTATATTCAAATTGCGCTGCCTGCCAGTCGTACTGTGAAGGACCAGCGAGCCAAATTAAATCAACAAAACACCAAGTTCGGCCCGCACAGCCACCCTCTTTGAATTTCAAAACTGCGACATGCATACCAGGCCCCGTAGGCTATGTGTTGGACACACAATTACACAATCCCGTGTTTGTGTGCATGTGTGTGTGTGTTATGGTTGACCTCACCCCACATTTGATTTAATGACATTTCATACTCAAACACACATGCCTATACTGAAACCCGTCTTTGATTCAGCGAATTGGCAATGATTTATGCACGCAGTCCTCTAGTGACCTAGGCAAAAGTTGGCATTTAAAAATCAATTGGCCTGCATTGTGGGGGGTAGTGATGCGTGGGTCAGCTCTGACATCACCCAAACCCGCCGGCATTTGCCATTCATCCACCCACAACTGCCCAACACCTGGACGATTATAAACATCCTAGATCCGCATTGGCATAAACCCCCTTTTTTTTCTCCCTTTCATTGGGTATTTCTGCTGTCCGTCATGACAAATACATTGCGTGATCTGATCACGCTCACATGATAGGACAGCTGCACATACGGTCCTTCCCATAGATACAATACGAAAGAAATATAGATACCGCGTTTTACAGCTCCAATATGGCGGACGCGCAGACGCATAGCGGCGACATACACAGACAAATACTGACCGCAAAGTTAGTTGCAACCATTATCTCCGAAGGTTTATGTTTAAGTGGCGATTGTCAACCTAATTTCTGGCATATATGTAATTTTGTTTCGTCGTCATATATCTTAGGTTTCATCATCATATATCGACTTGTTTGGAATTGTTTTTAAAAATGTAATTACGTTTCATTGTCATATATTTTTGGTTTCATCATATATCGAATGGAATATTGTTTAGAATTGTTCATATTTTTTTAAACAAACACACAACAGATGAGGGATTTAAAAATATATATATTTTTTCAACTTTTTTCCTCGAAGGATCCCTTGGTGAGCTATGCTTTCATGTCCCGATAAATCACAAAGTTCTTCATCTTTGAAAAACAGTTTGGTATATTGTGCCATAGACCTGTGAGTATTATGTACTGTATTATGTCATCAATCGTCGTAAAAAGCGGTTTGTGCTGTACAGATCAGGCAGGGGGGACAGATTGTGCAGGGAAGAGTTGAAATGGTTACATTGTGTTTTTTTGTTTTTTCTTTAACTGTTCCTGTGCAGATAACATAGATGTAGCAGGACGGGTTGTTCAGTATCTGGCTGGTGCCAATGTGTCCCATCAGTTCCCCATCTCAGAGGCCATGCTCACCTACAAGCAGAAGAGGTAAACGCACACTTTTATATGTTATCCAACATGTATCCATGTATAGGCGTGGGTGTGTGTGTGTGTGTGCGTGCGCGTGTGTGTTCTGTATCCGTGTTCTTGAAGCATGTTGGTTCAGTGGGTACAGTGTTGTGATGTGGCGTCGCTAGTTTGTTTCTATATGGTTTCCTCAGTTGGAATGTATACTGGATGGACAGCTCGTGGCTCGCTGGCACGACTGAGCACGTCTTCTGCAACCTGATCAACAGAGCCAATGCACACGCTGCACGCTGCACACGCATGCAAGCTGCCTGCTATGCTACACAGTACTACACACGGTACTATCCACAGTACCGGTACTACACAGTACTTATGTTTTAGTTAGTAGTTACTATTCCAACAGTTACAAGTAACTTTTAGTTTTACTAGTCAAAATGTTTAAGGTTATTTATTAGATTATTTATTAGATACTAGTAACTATTGCAGTGTTACTAATAACAATTTGGAGAATTTTGTCATTGAATCCTGAGGGGCTCCGTGTTTGAGATATCAGATATTTGCTTCCGACTAGTATCTATTCCGACGGTTTTTCTCCATTCGTTTTTCTTTTGATACCTTGTGACTTTACATTTTCTCCATATTCATTCAAACATTGAAATGCCTGAAAAACCGAGTCAGTGTTTTTCTAGGAGATCATTAGAGTTTGAAATGCAGAACTCCTCACTTATCCAAACGTGCCGGTCAGCCAGCCCAGTGTTTGTCACCCGGTTACTAGGTACAGTTGAGGTTCCAGCTAGAGATTACGTGTCCCATTCAAAAACGCTTGATTTGGGAACATTTATCAGGTGTGTCCAGTCACGTTTCGGCCAACCCGACACTTCCGTCTCCCAAACGACCGCCATTCACGTCATTCACGTGCCCGTATCGGGGCGAACAAGGGATCTCCCGTTCTTTATTGTATGCAAGCAAGCGTATGGCTCTGAAAATGGACGGGATTTGTCATCCACGTGCAAATTAAAATTCATAGTTGAGTCATTTCGATTCTTCAAGTGCCTGGCAACTTTCAAGTCTCACAGAGTGTTTGGTAAAGACGTGGAAAATGTCCAGTAACGGTAAGAAGTCAATAAGGTACACCGATGCCCACTCGCCATGTGTTCACACACCATAGTTCTTTTCAGCCCATTCTCCCCTTCACAGATATGGGTGATTGGGGCATACGCTTCAAGCCAAAGCAGAGCGTAACTCACCAATAAGACGCAGACAAACACTGACTCATCCCTGTTGGTTTTGCAGCCTCTCGTACGCAGACCCCATTGTTCTTGTGTTTTGGCGTG
>OMKR01109540.1:0-12483 GCA_900302355.1 Cyttopsis rosea | reverse complement strand
TGTGTGTGTGTGTGTGTGTGTGTGTGTGTGTGTGTGTGTGTGTGTGTGTGTGTGTGTCTGTCTGCGTGTGTGTGTGGAGGTGGACTGACGCTGCTTTTAGTATTGCCAAGAAATGGGTTTTGCAGTCTGTCTGGAATGCGAGACATGTCAGACTGTGTGAGCTCTAAAACCAGCGATTATTAGAAAGCCATCGTCCTTGGCCATCACACGATGTCGCTTTCATCGCGTGAACCCCAGCCCATTTAGGCACCTCGATTTTACGACTCGATTTTGTCCGGTTTATTTCACAACATCCTGATTTAGCGTCGTATCAAATTTGACATGGAGACATACGGTATCTTGTATGGCTTTTCGATCACACCTGCCACGTTTGCCTCGTTATATTCGTAAGAAACGTCTAAAAGTCAAGAAAGTTACAAAGAAAGGCTATCGCGTTATCTGGTGATTGACCGACTCAAACCCGATTCCTAAGTGTGCCAACGTTTGTCTTTTTGATTAACTTTACATGGCGCACAGGTTCCTATTGTGCTTCTCTCCAATGTTGATGCACAAAACCTCCCGTCTCCCGCTGGTTTGCTTGGGGTCCGAGAAAGGCAGAGACACGAGGTGGGGGCGTGCCAAAATGTATCTGCACACCTCATGTACACCAAACATCACCTTTGAATAACATTTAATTCTGATTGTTAAACCCGGCACCATTTTGGACGGACAATACGAGGAAATCTGCTAAAGGCCGAGCATTTTGAAAGAGTCAGCGGAGCAAAATGGCCACCGCGGTCTTGACACCGGGGGATCAGAAAACATTTATATTTTTAAGGTGTTTGCTTCGTACTCAGGCCGGATGAGTTGATGCATCTGACGTTTGGATTTATTGGCCAGAATGTACAGCTAGACCACAACAATTGAGGGAAACGTCTGGTCACTGTCATGGTAAGGGAGTGAAAGTTTGTTAATTTTCTGCTCACCGTCACAATAAGGAAGGAAATAAAAGTGTGGTAGGGAAACGGAGGTGGAAAGGAAGGATGTGAAGTTGGGAGAACGGCAGGAAGGAAGACGGAAAATAATGACAGGATAGCTGGCGAAACAGAAGAATGAACAGAATTTCAACTTCAAACAAAATGAAAAGATATCGATTGGGACAAAAATTATAAAATGATAAAATTCTTTGAGATCGCAGCCGTCAAGTTTGCTTCGGCGCCGTTAGTATGTTGAGGTGATGCCGTGTTCCTCTGTTGCATGGGATGGAATGGTGCAGGCGCTTCGGAGGGGGAATGGCCTGCATGGCATGTCTTCTTTGCTTTGCGACGAGGAAATGTTCTTGGAGAATCGGACGACTGTAGTTACGTACCATTTTTACGGCGTGCGGTGGTCCGAGTGGAATCACGCCATCCCACAAAATAGATGAGAGTCTGACAGTGTACTTTTAATTGTTCCAGGCTGGGGATTCAAATGTCTCATGCTTTGCATTGTTTTTGTTTTTTTTATCCACATGCTAATAGAAGAACAGGCATCTAAATGGTCAACATGTACTGTATATCTGGTGTTGGTTTACTATTATGCAATAATAACTTGTTTTCCAGTTATTCAATTAAATGAAAAGTTGTAAACCATTATGTTCCCTTCAAGATATTAGAAAAGACCTTATGTGGGGTTAACCGTCTCAGCTGTAAACTCTGCAAAGGATATTATTTGCAGTCCGGCAGTCATACTGCGAAGTAACCAAACTATAAAAGAGTAAAATCTGAAATAAACTATGATGCAGGGATTAACTGTTTGAGAAAAGAGCTGCTTGTATTATCCGTTCATGTGAACTGATGTATACATTTAAAAAGTCTCAAAGGTTAAGTGTTAGTTAGACAAGTGACACATCCTTATGGATCTACTATTATGTTCAGGCATTAAAAGTGTTAAATCTCCTTAAAAGTTCTCGCCCTTATAGCTGGGGTTTCTTGGTTATCTGATAGGGGGTGTTTCAGTCGTGGTAGATGCAGAATATCTGTGGGGTTTCCAATCAGTGGATACGGGGGCTATTTTCAGGTTGTTGTGGAGGCGGAGGACTCCTCGGCCGGAGCACCGTCTTTGCCGACAGGCGCATCCACCTTGGTGTCGATGATTGGGTTGGAATCCGGCGCGGGCTCGGGTGTACCGTTGGTGATAGGAACCGGATCCACTGTGGGAGGCTTCACGGGCTCCGGTGTGGGAGTCGGGACAGTCTTAGCGGCAGTTTTAGGAGAAGGGGCCAAGGGTGCCATTGGCTTGGGCTCTGGACCTGGGCTGGCTACAGGTTTTGGCTCAGGTGTCTTGGCATCTAAACCGCCGCTGGGACTCGGCTTGGCATCGGGGCTTTGGATTGGAGAGAGCTTGACATCTACTAATTTGGGCGCATCAATCTTTGGCTCAGCGACTTCAGAGGCTTTCTTGGTCTCGGGTTCTAGAACAGATTTGCTCTCCGCCACCGGGCTCTGCTTTGTGTCAGGAACCGCGCTGGGCTTTATCCCCTCAGCCGGTGGAGCGCTAAGCTCGGGCTCAGCAGCAGCGGGAGGGCTTGACTCGGTTTCCGCGGCAACGGAGATGCTCACGGCCTCAGAGTCCGGGATTTGGTCGGGGACGTCGGTGTCGGTGTCCAGTGGGAGGGCGGTTGTATTAAAACCCACTCCTGAGTCACTAGTCTCCAGGTTACCTACTCCAACTTCCTTTGAGGAAACCTCCAAACCCTGTAGTTGGACAGTAATGACAAGAGGTAAGACAATGCATGTGTCCATGAAGCTGTGAAACATGTCTCACTGCCTCAGTATTACGTTAGTGATGTACATCTACTCACTTTAATGTCTACCTCGGTGCTCTGGGATTTCTCTGTATTGTCAGCCTGGGAATGCTTGGACTCCTCATTCAACTGGGTGATGTTCTTAACCACCTGTGAACACACACACACACACACACACACACACGCATCAATCTTATATTACTGTAATCCTTTTCGTCATGCTTTGGACATAACTTCAACCTCACCTGTCTGGTACATTCCCACCTACCTGTCTGAAGGTATCTCCATCATCCTCCTTTCCAGCATTCTGGGCAATCTTCTCCAGGGCTTCAGCTCTCTTCGCCCTCTTCTTCACCTTAACCAGACAGGACAGCAGACAAACCAGCAGCAAGAACACTAGCAGGCCACACAGGGCAATTACCGCCACTATGACCAAGGGAAGTCTGTAAGCTGCGTGGAGACAGGGGGGGAAGAGAGCGGTATGAATACAAGTGATCAGCGATGAACCATTATTTAAACAGAGCTATGCTGTTACATTCTTGTGTCTTTTGATGTCTGAGACTTCTTGCCATATCTGAACTTTGGTCTCTTAATATGTTGTGGCCTCAATGAATTGAGCTGTGTTGATGTGAGGTCGTAACACTGCGGTTAATGTTCCCATTGGCACAGATAATGTTAACCTCTTACGTTCTAGTTCAAGGTGGGTGCTGGACACAGCAAAGCCCAGTATGTCAATAACATTGAACTGGCCCACGTCCGAGGCCCTGAGCTGCTTCAGGACAACCACAGAACCCTCTACAGAGAGACGACCCTCCAGTCCCAGATCAGTTTGGACCTAGAACAATAAGACAGAAATAGATGCAGTTAATATTTTCTATTATATATATCTATCATATATTCTATATTTTCAAATGTGACAAAATTGTTAAACATAATATCAATGAGCGTGGCTACATACACTTTAATATCTGATCTTGGCTAACCCCTTAGTAATAGTGTGTAATATTTACATTGGTGAGTTCTCCCTTGTCCATCAACAGGCGAGGTTCGGAGTAGTTGTCGGTGCTGTAGTAGAGGCGGACCAAGGAACTGTTGAGGATGAGGTTGATCTTGAGGGTTCCATCATAAGGCAGCTTCTCAAAGTTATGGTGCTCTAAGACAGAGGAGGCAGAAGGCAGCGGATACATCATCGTCCTGTTCACGGCCTCAGAGATCATGTTATATGCATGAGCAAAGACCTCACCAAGGCCTTGGAGTTTAAAAAGTCATTATGCAAGACAGGGTAATGGCCATTAGTGGTTTTCAGTAGGGTGGTCTTCAAAGGTTCCAACCTTTGGACCTGTGAAGACCTCTACTGGTCATTATAAAAAAAAAAGAAAGTACAGATGGTTTGTCTTCCTACCTTTGACATTGAGGCACACTTTCTTCTTGATTGTGCCCTCGGCGTCCCTGACAGTATAGCTGCCCTCATCGGCGCCCGTGACAGTGCTCAAGATGACATGGCGGTCATTGGCGCTAATGCGGCCTTGGTAACCCCCCCTCGCAAACTTGGTACTGGTCAGCAGCACCAGAGCAGGTCTGCAGCAAGGGAAAGTTACACACTGTCTCCATTTGATGACTGAACCATTTATTTTTTAGAATAAATATAATTATTTGTTAAATGACTTGTGAACAAAACTTTTAAGTGTGTGGGATTTGACTCGGGAGCATATCCCAGAATTTATTTTCTAAGATGATATGATGATAAAGATCATTGAGGTGACTCTACCTAGATGTCAGGTTGGCCTCCACTGCTAGTGGTCTGTACTCTAAGGTGATGGGAGAAGTGACCCCTAAGAGCTGAATATTGTAGTCGCCCCCATACATAACGTTCTCCTCATTCGAGCAATCTAGAAGGCAAAAGAATGTGGGTAAAATGTTAGTTTGAGTAAAAGGAAGTCAAAAACACTAATCAAACTGGGTTTGAATAGGCAAACATTGAAGAAGAGAAAAGACCAAACAACATATAAGGGATTAATAATTTGCTGAAGGGAGGAGAGATTAATTACAATGGATGTGAAAAGATGTATGGAGGGGAGAGACAGAGGAAAAGAGAGAGAACACAGCACGACTTGACAGATGTGGGCCGATGTAAAAACAAAGTGCAGGGCGTGCTGGTCTGCAATTAATGGAGTAGCAGGAGGAGGAGGAGGAGAAGGGTAAGGATGCAACTGCAATAGATGAAAAAAAGAGAAAAGATGAGATAAAGACAGGAATACAACAGGGAGGGAGGATGGAAGGGCGGTTGGTGCTTAAAGAGCTGCATAATTATTGCCTGGCATCTGCTGCATTCTCCTCCACTCTGTTAACACACATGCAGAAACACACACACACGCGCGCGCGCGTACAAACACATACATGACTCCTTCACACTCCATGAGCTCCATATGGCTCCGCTTCTACATATTGTTGCACTAAGGTCGTCTTCGTTGGTGTTGAGCTGAGCCAGGGCTGATCTCAGCATCTTAACATCACATTCCCTTTCTCTGACATGGAGGCAGAGATAACAAAGAGTGTGTGTGTGTGTGTATGTGTATGTGTGTGTGTGTGTGTGTGTGTGTGTGATGCCTCATTTCCAACAAATTGAGATGCTAAGGGCTACTCCAGGCCTCTAAGTGCTTGGACTACATATAGTGAGTCAAGACTGTTATACCGACTGGAGCACCAACAGGATGTGCAGCTTTCTAACCTCAGCGGCTGCACAATTAAAATGCATGAAAGGGCCTTTAAGTGGTGAAGGACGGCAACACTGACTCAGACGGCAGGTTCGATTACAGAGATAAAAATCTAGATTGTGGAGATCTGTGACGTTACCGAATTATGCCTGATAAATGAGGGTAAAGTGTCTGGCTTGGGAGACTATCGGGAAATTGAGTGTAATGAAATTACTATATTAAATTACTACATTAAAAGTAGTCTAAAGTAAAAAAAAAAAGAAAAGTAAAAAAGAGTCATATAATAGTAAACTATGCAACAGTAAAATAAGGAGAGCATGGTGTGGTGATTGTATATGTATGTATAAAAATCAGAGGCATGTTGTAGAGGTACTGATACATGTGCAATTGCCTTTTATGATTTCTAGATATTTATATCCAAATTGAAATAATTTGATGGATTTGATGGATTATCCAAAAGGAACAGCATCAAATAGCATCACATATCTGATTCAGACGCTTCGAGGAGATTAAACAATGTTAAACAGACAGCTTGAGCGTAGCCTGCTCTTCGTTTTTTAAACCGCACACAGATAAAGTTTAGTTAGGGTACGGTGTTGGGAAGCACTGCAGTACAGCGGTGCCAGAGCTGCACCGTAGAGCCCTGCCAAGCCTGGACGGAGCAGCGGAGGTAGAGCGTTAAACGGCGGCGAATGGAGCACACGAAAATACAAAAAGGCATACGGCGCGCAGAACAGCCCGCCGCCCTCTACCTCGGACGATGAGCTTAATCCGCTTGAGATCTTCCAGCGTCTCGGGGTTTTTCACCGTGTACACGCCCTCGTCCGCCTCGCCCACGTTGTCGAGGATGAGGTGGCTGAGGTGGATGTTGAGCTTGGCGCGGGGGCTGACCACGGTGCCGCCCTGCATCAGGACCACGTCGGTCGCCCGGGAGGACGGGCTGGGGCGGAAGGAGATCTCCACCCCGAGGGAGGGCAGCATGATGTGGAAGTCATCCCCGTGGAACTTGATTTCAGTCTCGTCTTTGACTGGGCAGGACGAACGGGATGTTTGTGTGAAGAGGGGGGGGTCAGGAGGTGCGGGAAACATTGAGAGCAAGAAAGGTTCATTTTGCCGTTTAATTTTCGTCGAATAAATGTTAAAATCTAAAAACTGGGTTGGTTAGGGTTGGGGTTTACAGGCTATATTATTCAGTCTATAAAAACATACCTTTCACTGGGGCAGACAGAGCTATGAACAACAGAAGGAAGAGACACGAAAACATAGGATGAATTTCAATTTTCATTTAATTTGTCTCAAAGTAATCATTTACCTTGAGGAGTTTTCTGTACTAAAGGTATTTTAAGGAATGAAGAGACATGTCTCTTACTGTATATCTTTGGAAAAAATTTTTTAACAAAATGAGCTCACTGAATAAATACATATAAGATATAAAAGGTATAAAAGATATAAAAATTATAAGGTATAAAAACATATCACCAGAAATTAAAAAATATTGATATATATGCAGCATTATTATTGATTTACATACCTGAGCTGAGCAGAAAGCTGAATGCAAACACACTCACTTTCATCATCTTGACTGATTCTCTAGTGTCTAGACAGAGGAAAACCACAAAAACACAAGTTGATAAAGAAACAAATCAGCCAGGCATGTAATCTCCGTCTCCCTGTTGACAGTGGATATTCCTCTCTCCTCTCTTTTATATTTAAAAAACTGTTTGGTAACCCATTCGCTCCTCACCTTGCTCGATTTCGGGCTGTCTTTAGAACGTCGACATTACAGATATCGACCCTTCACAAATGAGATCACGCTGCATCACATCATCTCCGCTTCATATCGTGCAGTGATGTTCTGCCCCGCCCTCGGAGATTCAACCCTGTTGCCGATGCCTCCTCCACCCCATCTCCACCCGTATCGAAAACCACCAAGTTCTGCAGAGAGCTCCACTTCTCCATCACCACCACCACCACCAACGACAAGATCTATTCGAATGTTCTCCTAGAGATCTAGAGTTCCATACAATTCTATTGTATCATGCAATGGACTATTGTACTATTGAACCAGAGAATTTGGAAATTTCCTTCTTAAAAAATGAAACGATTAATCGACTAATCGTTGCAGCTCTATTGTTGTCGTTGAGAGAGCCAGACCTAACTTCACATGTAGAACAGCACATGGACACAAGTGTCTGTTTCCAGGGCTTCTTCTCCAGTGTGCCTCCATTGGAGATAAGACATCGAAGAGCATGGTGATGATTGTGGAGTCACTGCTGGCTGGATGGGAATCAAATTAAGAATGCTGCCCGCCCCCGCCCCCCGTGACTGTCGTCACCCGATAACATCTTTATATCAACAAACTCAGGGAAAGAAAAATGAGCGCGTCTGGAACAGCATCCAGAGAGGAGTCCAAGATTTCCAGAGGAATTCCTTGCAAGGCTTTAAAGTCGGCCCACAGTCGACGAAATACTGCAAACATTTTGCTCCTTTTCTCAACACCATTTACAGTATAGTAGTAGATTTGCTCAAATGGGACCAGGCGGAAGCGGAATATGCAACATCAGACATTGTGAGCAGTGGAAGATGCAGGCTATTGGTTCAAATAATATGAGCAATCATCAGTTGCGATCCTGCCGTGATCAACCGGCTCAGGGTTCCTCTCCCTCCAGCACGAGATGAACAAGCCCACAGCACGTAATGACTTCACACCTTTGGCTTTAACACTTGCCATTATAAAGTTTGCTTACCAATAGAATATTCGACTTACAGTATATAACACTAATCTGACACACCTGGAAGCCCTGAAAACCTGTATTATTATTTATTGAATTTCCCTCTTTGTGCGAAACAATCCAACCCAGAGGGATATATATATATATGCAACGCTGAGATTGTTATTTGGATGACGTTATTTCTTACCTCGGTCCATTACAAAGTAATGACTGGGTCGCTGAAAAGGTCCATTGAAAGGGAAATATTTAATAAACCAACAAATCAAACTTTGTAAAATATGTATACCTTGTATGTAACCCTATCTCCCTGGCGGCGAGCCCCAGCAAAGTCTCTGCGTTGTTAGGTGAAGTGTCCCAGGGCCAGGAGGATAGACAGGGAACAGGACTCCCAATGGTGGTTGAGGCACAGCAAACTTCCCTCATTTATTGGCTTTTAACACAAAGACAAAAACTCCACCAGTTTCCAAGGCACTTATTAACTAATAAAATAATCAAATAGAATAATCAATTAATATAATAAACTTCAGCTGCCTCTTTCGAAAGCTAGACAGTGTTCACCCTGTTTGGCAGAGCTTAGTTGAACTAGCCCATACCACACAATTAGTGATTAGCATCAACATTGTTTCAACATTAAATAATGGATAATGATTGTGTCCTTCTTAATCGCACTGTGAACAGGCTGCTGCATAAAGACAGTGAAATTACTAGTTTAAACTGAGTGTTTCCAGTGGAACAGTTGGGAGCCCTCCTCACCTTTTAACACAAAGACAAAAACTAACCTACGCTGGCTGCAGAGGGCCAATAAGGCTCAACCCTATGGCAACGCAAATGAACCAAAACCATATAAAACAACAAAAGAACACCATCTGCTGGCAACCATATAACTCACTCTCTTACATATATATATATATATGTGTGTGTGTGTGTGTGTGTGTAATGTAATGTGGTGTGTTGTATGTGGTTGGTTGTATTTTATATGTAATTTTTATACAGCAGGCACTGTTGTGTCCAAGACAAATCTCATTTTATGTAATTATTTAATTTTGATTCAATAATCCCTAATCACTAATTTGGTTAAATTATGCTTTGGTCAACATACTGTAAATGTAGTATGAACATAATCCTAAACTGGCTTGAGCTTTCCCATTTCCCCCTGAAGGCCCAACGCAGAGTGCCACCAGCGCCATATCTGCTGGGTCACTGGTGCTCCTGCCGACGTTATTCACACTGAGAGCAGCTCAAGAAACTGAATGTGAACCGGTCATTTTCCACCTTCTGACCTTCAGTTTAACAACTCGGTATATGGCTCTCCAAACAACATATGGGAGATTCATGTAGGAGACAGCGATGTTGTCGAGTAGTAGAACCACCGGGATTTATGCGACCGTCATTGAGGAGCTTAATGACGAGAGCACGACCCAGAAAGGGGGAACGCACGACGGCGCTTCCAACACTTCCCCGAAATCCTCACCTCGAGACTGTGGCACCAGGGAGAAGTCTGTAGCCTCTACTCTTTCAAACTTAATAGCTTTGTGCCGGCGGGTAAATGACACAGCTAAGAGCTGCGAAAACAATGCAACAGCTACACTTGACGTTCCTGCATGGAACATGAAGTTGTTCCATTCTATTCTAAATGCCGTCTTCGGCTCTTCAGACAGCTGCTTGACTTTTGGAGAGCCCAAATTTCCTGAAGAAAGTGTGAAGCGTGTTTATTGCTTCTCGGTACATGAGAGCGGCAGAATGGCAATGCGATATGATAATTATCATGATTATGAAGAATGCGAAAAGCACACAGGGCCAGCGCTCCCTCTTGATTTCATGATTTGATTTGATGGCGGCTGTGGTCTCTCAGCAGAATTTGGTTTCAGGTGTCACTTCATGGATGATAAGGGCGGTTGATACGTCCTCACTCCGAGGCTGCAACTGATATTTTACATAATCTCAATAATTCTCTTGCAGCGGAATTCCTTATTCGATGCTTAATCACCATTTAGTGTCTATTTAGTCTCTCTTTAGTGTCAGTGAGGGCTCCAGCCAACTCCCTCCACTTCAGGGGAGCTGCCTCTTATAGTCCTACACGGATGTCTGTATTTGTTTTTCCTTTTTCTTTCCTCCTTTCTCTTTCTTATTTCATTCATTCATTCATTCATCCATCCTTTGGCTCTGCCTGCCAGGCATCCGTATTCTCAGGTGCCCTCGGAAAGGGCATTAGGCTTAAATTATCCCACAATCTCAAAACCTCCCCGCAGGGATTTTATCCACAGTAAATCTTGCTGTCCCGGTAAATTCAGTTTATAACCCATTGCCTACAGGATATTATTGACGAGTCTCGAAAATAGCCTGGAAAACGAGACAGAGCGTCATTCTAGTCGAAGAGTGCATCTCGATTCAATTTATAGTCAAGGCAGGGAGTCCATAAAATTCACGCTCATACATTTTCGTGATATTTCCTGCGCTTGTAGAACACACGCTTCATTGTCCACGAGTGCCATTCATCAATTGATTCCCATCAATGATTTTTTTAATCACATGCCTTTAGTGACGCCTACATTAAATCAGAAAAACTCACAGATTGACATGGTCCCATAGCCTGGCATCGCCAGACCAATTCGCAAATGCGTATTAGTCTGGAACCTCTCCGTTCATTTTCGATTTCCAAGGGGCGTTATCAACGGGCGCAGACCAAAACGTCTCTTGGACGCGATTGGACAGAGCTGCAACCAATCAGAGCAACGACACGTGTGACGTAGCGCCGAGCGATGGAAAAACGGCGACCAGCGGGACCAGTTGGTAAATTAAACTTTTACCAAATCCTGTCGGAAGTACGGCAAACACATCTTTCTTCTCAACAAAAGCTTTAACTGCAGTTGTTATTTCTTCCTTTAGTGAAAACGTACCGTCCAGTTCGTTTAATACTGTCGCGATAGCAGATTCAACAGACCGTTCCGTTCCACGCCATCGGCAGCCATCTTGGTAAGGTTTCATCCTCTGTATCGCTGTCGTATCAAACCCACCCCATATTAGATGAACGGTTGCGATTGGCCCGGCCATGAAATGGTCTGGTGGAAATCTGTTTGAACGGGAGGGGGGCCAGACCAATCTGCCAGAGCAAATGAAGCATGAGCTCGCAGATTGGTCTGGCTCCCAGGCTAATGGTCCCGGACGTAAAACACATTTTTCTACAAGACCCCTGTAAAACCATGATGGATTGGAAGCTAAAAAGCGTCATGATGATCTCCACTGCATTGAGACATTGAGACATGAGGGGCAACACAACACATTATGGGAACTACGCCTCGGCGTTTTGCTGCGGTTTCCATTTCCACCGCGCAGGCAGGAGACCGGGGGGAGCACACCTGCAGCCTCCCTACAGTTGGACTCGACGGCAGCTGCGTTCCTCCCTTTGTCTCTGCACGCGTGCGCGGTTTTTTACCGTCGCGCTCGTCTCCGCGTCCACACACGAAACAAAGCGCCGTACGCGCCGCCGTGGCGGCCTCATCACCGGGGTGCCCTTCGCCGTTTAATGAGTGGAATTACTGTTTCACAGTGACTCCATCTGACAGCTACACTTGTTGTTCACCAGAAGGCCTCAGCCAACCCCTCTGCCCTGCTTCTCCCTCCGGTTCTCTCACCACACACTGTGCAAAGAGCTGGCACCGAAATGGGAACAGAACTGCGTCACGACGGCATACTGTAAGATGTCTCCGGTGACCCGTAGAACCGCAGCCGCAATCCTTTCCCGCGATCCGCCGGGGAGCTCGAATAGCACTTATCGCGTGGATTGAACCCGCATATTTTCATCGGGGTGTCGATTAAACCTCACCCTTAAAGAAACATCGACCACGGATCGCTCACGATTAACTGCTCCGATGAGACGACGCCGAAGAAATAAAGGGAAGTCGGCGTTTGCCATCTGTTTGTCCTGGCGCGGCGGCGATACGAGCGACACGCAAAGATCTCCTCCGTTTGAAGGTTCTCGGGCCTTTCTGGCCAAAAAGAAAACGCAGCTCGGCCCGCTTCGCCGAGCAGAATCGTGCGAGAACATAAAAACACACACGGGCGCGCACACTCCTCTGCACATATTCCCGATGTCCTTTGGGCTGTTAATCATGGGCTGCCGGACACAGGCAAAACATGCCATCTGCTCTCCTTTACGTCCTCCTCTCCCTCTTTGTGCCCGTGTTTAGCTTCATTTACTCCGTCCTTCTACCCCAGTGCGCTCTGCAATCTGTCTTTCCCCCACTCTGCCTTTTCTTCCGTTTTTTTCCCTTCT
>OMKR01109538.1:0-11259 GCA_900302355.1 Cyttopsis rosea | reverse complement strand
CCATGGAGGTTCTTCATTGAGATAAAAGGACGGAGATGGCGGAGAGAGATGGTCATCAAGAGGAGCTGTTATGACACTTATCAGTGACTGGAGTTAAATGTGCTGTCAATCACTCTGAACTCACGCCTGGAGTCTGATCTCACATACAGTATATACAGAGTCATACACAGACAGACAGACAGACAGACAGACAGACGTGTAACCACACAAAAAGACAGGCTGGCAACAGACAAAAAGTCTGATCACACACACGGACACGGTCACACACAGATACCGAGGAACAGACGGGAAATCTTTTTAAATGAAATATTATGTTTTTAACTTGGGACTTGTCAAATGCACCACAGAATTTTGTGGAACATCTCAAAATGATGGCCTTTCAAACAGACCGATGCCTCCCTTCAAGTGCTTCCCTACTCCTGTTGCTCATTTATGATCTTTTGTCCTCCTCCTTCACTGAGAATAATGGAAAGTGAATCTGTATAATTAAGTTGGACTTTTCTGTACCTCGATCTTCTGGAAAGATTTGTCTTGTTTTGGCATTGACAATGTTTATATATTTTTGCTTTACTTTGGATATGACATTTTATTGAAACTTATGCCAAGAGGGACTAATTTATTTAATTAATTTTGGAATCCTTACAGCAAAAATACGGCAAAACTATTTTGAATTCTACAAACCAAAAGGCTAAAAATTTGTCAAAGGTAGATCTGTCTAATAGTTGGCATCTTATCGATTATTCATCTAAAACACTATTATTCTTCAATAAAGGTTTCTAAAAATGACACTGATGTCGTTACCTTGTTTTGCCTCCAGCTCCTCTAGGCTGAGGGAGGGCCTCTTCTCCTCAGGTGCAGGCGTAGGAAGAGGCTCCTTGTCAATCACCTCAGCTCCGCCAATCACAGCTTCCAACGCTTGTTCCTCTAACAACTACATTAGAAAGAGAAACCAGTAAGAAACAAGATTTCAAATATGAATGAGAAGTTCCGCTCAAGTGATGTTTTGATGGCTGTGTGTTCTTGAATTGCTCTAACTTGGTATGTAGAGCAAACGATCACTGTAAGAGGAATGCGTCTTGAACTACCAAACAAAGGTCCTATTTTTCTTCAGAATATAGTTTGTAGTGACACTGTGGTTGGTACACCTACTCTTACATTTCTCACATGATAAATGTGTATGATTAATTAGAGAACGTATAAGAATTTAATAATATATAGAAAGAAAACGCCACGACAAGGACTGTTAGAAACAAAACTTGAACTTTTACTACAAAGCTGACTTTGTAGTAAATCTAAATATTAATTAATATGTAGTACATCTAAATATAAAACGACTGTATAGACCTATCATCGAGGACAACTCACAACTGTCCAAAAAGAGACTAAGACTAATTAACAGGAACTCGACCTTGTCGTCGTCTGAGTCATCGTCCAATCGAACTCTGTTCCTCTCCAGGGGCAACATGTCGTTTTCTTTTGCCTTGATGGCAAAACAAATTGGGGCGAACGAGGCTGAAATTAGAAAGAGTAGGAGAGGGAGAGAGAGAGAGTAAGAGAGCGAGAGAGAGAGAGAGGTGCGAGTGAGTGAGTGAGTACTGACTTACTGGTATATTGTAGGCAGGCCGTGTAAGAGCAAAGCCCTGAGCTTGATCTCAGTCTAAACATTTTATTTTTCTCTACTGTAGACTCAACACCCAAGGCCTTGACTTCCCTCACTATATCTATCATATAAGGGTTAGGGCTAGAGTAACTTCCAAGTAAATAACTAATAAATAGATCATTTTCGAAGTAATATTGGAATGAAATAAATATAATATATATATATTAAAAAAACATAATAGTATTAATTAATATACCAAATATTAATAAAATGCAATATTTAATTCAATCAAATACCAAAACTACACGTTCAGTCTTACCTTTCGTCATCTTGGAGTCCGCCACAGACTTATCATCTGATTCATCAGCTTCTTCACTCTGAATGGAGGGACAGACACAAAGAGAAGTTAGGTTTAAAGCGAATGAGAGACATACAGCCACAGAGAAAGATAAACCGAACAAAGACAGAGAAGGATGGCAAGAGAGACATTTCAAACGCAGGGTATCCAGGGGTACAACTGCAAAAGACAATGAGAGATACACCACCTATATGAGACTTAGTCTCATAGTAAACCTAAAATAATTTAGCCTCAAGCCTAACCAGGTATGAATGCTTTGAGTTGCATCACAATATATCGTGAATATTTACTCTACATGACTATTTTCAGAAGTTTCCATTCTGAATCTACAGCTTCCATTAAATGGGAAGACACAGTTTAAACCCAAATCAAATCAATCAACTTAAAAAATGAAAAAATAAAATACAGCATTAAAAAAAGAACTGTTTCCTAAAGAAGCAAAAATACAGCATAACACCCACAGTAGGGAGGAGAGAGAAAAATCTGAAATCAACATATCAGGATTTTCTGGTATGGCAAATTACTCCAAAAACTTGGCGACCATGATTCCAAACTCAATAGAATTGGGAGCCAATACTATAGACACACATGAAGATTCTCATTGAATCTGAATCCCAATTTCAATACACACAATACGCTCAACTTTTTAAGATGAATAAAGCTTCTTATTCATCTTTTAATTCCATGTTCATTTCAAAAGTATCAAACAAATTCTATTTTGGGCCGATCTTCAGTCTGCCAAGTCTGAGTACAACAACACACTGTCAAGTCCAAATGAGACTGTGCCCCACGAAATATGAACTTGACAAAGTCCATGCTGCGTATTTTAACAAACACGTACAGTAGATTCGAGTACAGTTCCTCTCTTTCCCTGTTTAACGAGGCTTTCACGGACACTCAGCCACTGGTTCCATCTCTCACTAGTGGACACTAATAGGAGGTTGGGACGGCAGGACCAGCAAATGTAATTTCCACATGGGGTGGTAGTGCACATGATACAACTCCTCTCCCATCAACTTCGATAGAGTTCGAAGAAATTGCCAGGCCTCTCCTTAAAATTGGACACTCTAGGCAGAGATGTAATAAACGCAATAAAATACCAGTAGAAATGGATGGAAGTTCTGGTGTGAGAGGTGTGTATCCCGGCAATCTAAAAATATGGAGAAAAATTATACCCCTGTTAAATAGGATGCCGAGAGTGCCTTCTGCAAAATTTTATGTTGGTATAATCAGCACCTTTAATTATAATACACAGCAAGAGGCAGTCAAACTGAAAAATCTAAATAGATAGCATACATAGCAGACATACAGGCTTTTTTTAGGAAGTTGCCCTGAATACAGATAGGATGTGGCAGAGAGGGACAGGCTGACATTGAGACAGTTTTATTTTTTTTATTATATGCTTTGTAATTAAATAATGGTGTGTCTTAATATTACTTAAACTCGAATTTAAGTAAGATTCCCCCCCCCCCAAAAAAAGAGAAATTAAGCCATTGATTGTTTCCTACACAGAGTACATTACATTCAATTTTGAGGCTGTGACACTCTTTGGGGATTTTAGGGCTTGACAGATGGTAGAGAAAGAATAATTTAAGGAAAAGAGGAATTATTACAGGGTTTGGTAAGTGACGCTATGGGAAAGGAGGAAAGGTGAAGATTGCCAGAGAGAGAAAATTTAGAGGAAGTGGGAGCGATCCGAAGAGGAGTTGGAGCAGGGAAGGTTTGGGTGTTGGACTATTGGAAGTTGTTCAATATTTTACAGATCTATTTGGCAGGTCTGCAGAAGTGTTTATTGGAAGAGGAAAGGTCAGCAGACCATTAGAGTCTGAAGATGAGCCAATATAATGGGATTTATGGCTTAGCTAGAATCACCACACAGCAATTTCATAAATAGAAAGGAACGGTAGCGAGGAAAAATCTAAACAGACAATAAGGATACTCATATCCGATTCTGTGGACAGTGTACAAACAGAAAGACATCAGCTGGAAATTGGAGGGGAAGATTTGTTTTGGCGAGACCCACATGGATGACCAAGACTATGATTTCAAACCTCTGTTTAGTGTGACAATGGTGGAAATCAAGACATTATTACTATGTTGAAACAGTTCTGAAATAAGAAGAATGATTTATTAATCACACAATTTTACCACACACATGCGGAGTGTGACACACACACACACACACACATGCAGGAGTGGCGAACGATGAGATATAGTCTCTGCTTTTATCCCATCCTGGCCGTCCTTCCTCCAGGGGCAGCCAGGAGCAGTGGGCAGCCCTCACTTTGTTGGCGCCCGGGGACCAATTCCAGGTGGTGGGTCCATGCCGTGGTCAGGGACAGGACAGGAAGTGTTCTGCACGTTTTTAGTCAGGGTCCTTATGTTGGAGGAGACCCAATGTACAAACTCCACACAGAAAGGCCCCTGATTGGGCGATAACCCATGGTGCAAACAGTGCCCCAGGCGGGAATCGAACCCAGGACCTTCTTGCTGTGAGGCAACAGTGTTAACCACTGAGCCACCTGCGACTCTGCAATTTCTAAAACAACCAAGATAAAGACAGAGAAAACTATTGCTTTTTCTCTCTAGGTGGGTAATGGTTCAAGTGTCCACAAACAGTGCACAAACTGACCCATGGTCCTGCATATTTATAATTCAATGATGATCAAAAGTCTCTCTCTGTAAGTAGACGATGTGGTCATTTTCTTCCCCAATTACCAAGGAAAAGGATTGTAAAGCAAATGAAATGGCTTGTTCATTGTCTTTTTCAGGCTGCGTTTGCTACTTGTGAAAAGCACATATCTGTAGCCGTTTTTTTTTTCTCCTCCACCCATGGGCATCTCCATTCTGCAATTAGAGCTGTATCATGCCTGTCAAATCTGATTCAATCCAATTAGCCAGGAAATTAGTCAAGGCTAAATTCATCTAATTGTTGCCAGTGACATCATTTTGTTATTATATTGAAGATTGGCACTCTTGTCAGATAGATATAAGAACATTCTTGGTGGAACCACTTGAATGAAGACGTTTATAATCCACAAGGAGTACAACACTCCTGTTGTGTTTCCTAGATCTGATATAGCTATATTTTATACTTATTTTCAGGATTTTGTTGAGAATCTGAGAATCTTGAGAGTCTTTGTACATCAAAACTCTACATTCAAGAACATACAGAGCATGATGTTTAAACCTGACTGCCACTAGAGCTGCTTGAGAGAGTGCCGGTCTGCATGCAGTGAAAATATGTTACGTACGCCTTTATTACTATTCCCTATTTCTGCACACGTGGTACCTAAACAGTCATGGAATTGTATAAATAAAGGTATTGCTACAAAGCTGAGACTCTTGTCAATCCCAAGCATGCATTCATGTGGGATGAAATATGGCCTCATAGTAACCTTTTCAATGTGATGACAGCATTTTTTTTCTTGACCTTACTGTATAAAATGACTTGAAACTGAAACTCTAGACCCAGAATCTAGACACCCAGCTGCGGACCCACATGACCCCCCCAAACTCCAACCCCTCCACCTCACACGGAACCCAAGAAATGGGCCTGAAGCTTAAGAGGTTAAAGGGATCTCACACTTGGCCACACCAGCTGTGTTTGTAGCTTTTAAAATGAAAAAGACATATTGGTGGAAAGATAGTTTATATGCTGGATGAACAGCAAAATAATTTCCAATGAACGGAAGTAATTTTAAGTGTGGCTTTATTATTCAACATTTTCATGAGAAATAATTTTGTAGCCAAAATAAGCAGAACAAATTAACATTACATGTTGATATGCCATTTTAATCCTTAGCGACCTTCATTTTTGCAGCCTACTGATAATGCATTGCAGGAAAATATATCAATATTCATCATATTAGGCTCCCATCTCCTTTCATGTGTGTATATCGGTCTGATTGTGCACTCACTCACCGGTCACGGAATCTGCACACCATGGGAAAATATCAGTAAAATGCTGCTTATTTCAACAGCATTTCCATTACAGTTATCACCGACACGGTGTGTTGCAGACTATTAGCCTAGTCACCTGGCAAACCACGCAGCAAGCAAAAGGTAAAGGCTCTATCATCGCACATCAACAGTGTATTTTCACACAACCCATAAATGCAGCTTGCTCAGCCCTGAAAATCCAATGTCTGCTAATGCCAGATAACTGTGAACCCCTCTGTAGTGATACCTGTGGACCAAGTCCTCTTAGCCACAATCCCAAATATATATGCTGGTGGAATGATGGGGGAAAAGTGGTCAAAGAGCCAGAACAGCACCCGTACCGCCACACACACAAAAAAATAAAAAATACAAAACACGTTAGAAGAATGCTTCAGAGGCAATTTAATGCTATTCGGTTGTCAGTGAAATGTGCTTTTTAACATTGAAAACTATCTTCCAAAACCCAGGTGTGCATTAACCTTTACATTTAGAGACTGGAGCTGAGGACGCAGGGACAAATTGTCAAGGTAATTCAATAATTCTTGCAAATTAATTTCATAGGCCTTAATACAGACCTATGAACTGGTGACGTCAATATACCGTATGTAGCTAAAGTATCCAGAATGAAATCTTGTGGCAGATTTAGTGGATAAAATACAATTTGTTCATTTAGGGACAATAGTGACTGGAAAATTCAAAGTAAACAAAAATCTTTTTGACCTGGTGCAGTTGGCCAACACTTCACAGTTTGTTTACTTTTGCAGGTTTACTGTACCATGTAAAATGCATCAGATGAAGCAGAAGAGACTTGGAGAAACTGAGAAAACTGCCTTTGACTGAGCAGCAGGACTGGCGCACCAGTGTGTGCCCAGAGGACACCGGGAGCCATGGTTTTGTAGCAGCATCATCTACCAGTTAACAGAGTGATTTGAGGGGTTTTTTTTGTGTTCAAATCTTTGCTGCGCCAAACGGCAACTTATAAAACTGACAAAAAGTACTTTGACTCGGGCAAAGAAAATGACACCGCTTTCCCAATCTATGGAACAACACGTCGTTCCGAACTATGTCAATGTATCTCTTGTTTTCTTAATTATTTACCTAAGCCTTTTCAACCATTGGCCTTCAAACGCATCAGTTTTCCCTTAATATAGCAGTTTGCAAATCATCTTACAGAAGTGGGAGAGAAGGAATATTCGTCGTCTTGGGACTATACTGAATATATTAGATAGACAGCAGTCGGAGGTCTCAATTGAACCTCCCCAAAATAAATGCATGGTGCCATCTGACTCAGACTGAATCTAATTGATGGAATTTCAACAGTTTGTCTTAAGAGGTCTTTTTGGGCTCCAATCCTTGAATAAATCTTTATTTAAATCTACAATATGATGGCAAAGGGGATGGTGTCACACTTACAAACGCTCTAGTCAGAATAGTTTCATCGATTTTTCTGTATCTAGTTGCCTTATTAGTCAGTTTGTGTCCAAATTGGTGACTCCACTGTTTGGGAAATGGCTGTCATGTCAAACTCCAGTTCTATGCTTCCCTCTCTGTGGTAATAAATTATTGAATGAATGAAAAGTATTCCTGTGTTATTTGTTGAACCTGAAATGATGTTACTCCATTGTAGACATTTTCACCAAGTCTGACATTCCCCATTAATACAGTATGTATTCAACACTGATGAAAATGAAAACCTTACTCCCATTTAAGGTCAATGATAAGATCAGTCTGTGCAGAGGGGTCCGATCCAGCCTACTGACTTGATGACTTGGGGAAAATATATATATTTTTATATATTTCTATTAGAATATCTAACTACAAAGGAAGGAATCTCTGTCTCTGTCTGTATATCCTTGGATTATCTCGACAACCGTTCATCCAATCTACTTCACACTTGGCGGGTGTATTGCTGGGGACCCACGGACGTGCAGTGTTGAATTTGGTGCAATTTGGACACGCATATAATATTAATAAACTTTGAAAAAACATGCGAACAGCGAGACGCTCAGCTGCGGGGCGGGGCTTCAGGGCTCTGTGACCGAGTCACCGCAGTGCAGCCCGTTCTGAACAGGTATGTTTTGAATGCTTGCTTGTCAATCTTGTTCATAAGATGAAACAAAATTTGTAAAAAGAAACTAAGTGAAAATGTAGTAATAGACACAAATAAATGACAGCAAATAGCAAAGTCGTGACAGCCAGAAACAGAAACAGACTGACCAACAAAGTTTTTGGGAACGCTAAGAGTGACTGCATCGGCAGCAGCCGGTCCAATTGTGAGAAAAGCAAACCGACCACGGCTCTGTAATTTTACATGCTTGATTCCAACTTTATTTGCCCGAAAAGCATCTTAGCGGGCTGTGTTGTCTATGTGCACATGCATGCACGCACAGGGATAGGGTGAGGGATAAGGAGAGAGAAACTCAAGAGGTAGCGAGAAAGCGCAAATCGAACAAATAAGCTAAACCACATCTGTTCCAAGGATACGGGAAAGCACTAAGGCTGGCAGGTTTCAGGTAGCACCGAACCAAGTCTATCACACACTAACACAAACACACATAAACAGGTTCAAATGAAGAAATATGGTTCCAACGTGCAGCAAATAGAGCTTTAAAGACATGCTGACGGAGAGTGGATGGATGGCTCAGAGACAATGGTAAACTCATCATCGTGGGAGGAGCAGAATCTGCTGTTGCTGTACAAAGGTTTTGGCTGAAATTATACCTGAATCCAGGGTTCATAGAAAATTCTTAATGATTAAAATCCAAATGACATATGGTGAAGATTTTAATGATCAAAACCTGCCAGTGTCTGTGTTTGTTGTTTCCTCTGTGTAATTAATCCAATTGCCTCTACCGACAACATAAGTAGAGAGAGAAGGAAAATCTCCAATTTCTATCCTAAAAAGAAAGAAACTTTTTCCCCTCTAACACGGTCAAGAATTGCAATAAAGCAGAAGGAGCAAGCGCTGTGTGTGCTTGTGCGTGAGGGGGCAGGTTCATGCTACAGCTTCCAACACTACCTGGACCCACCGAGCATGACCACCCTGAGAGAGACTTGCAGTTTATTGGTGCCATGGGGAAAAACATAACATGCAAAGATACTCAGAGTGAAATGGAACTTTTCAAGCGATAAAGAAACGTTCAGAACAATAAGAAAAGAAAAGCTTTGCATGAGTACTCGATTCGGACGTCAGTATTCGATTAACATATAGAGTACTTGCATTTTTAGGGTGCAGACAATTATGTTGGGGAAAAACAATCGTATTACTTTAAATAATATATAATACTAATGTTTCTTTTGTAAATAGCTTAGCTTACAGCGGCCAGGACTTACGAGTTGGAAAGGACCCGGGGCTGATTAAGCTGTCCTCTTACATGCCTGTAGTAAATACTACCCGTGTCTATCCGCTGTTGCGCAAAATTCCGTCATTTAAATATTGTTAACTTTTAATCAATTTTTCTTATTCATGTTAACTTTGAAAAAGCGGTGGTCTGTCCAGGTGTCATGTTTCCGGTGTGATTGGGAAAAAATATAATTATATACACTCAGTGTGCACTTTATTAGTTACACCTGTACAATCCAATGTAATCCAATACACCAGTTCTGCCATAAATTCTACCTTTATGAAGTGTATAATGTTCAGTTTTTGTCTACATAGTCGGAAATGTATAAATTCAATTCTATGTTTATGACTGAGGTCATAGTTAAATGTGGTGTTGTACTGAACTACATTATACTGAGAGGTGTTTAATTTTTTGTCCTCACAATTTACATACATGAGGGGGGCAGAATATTATCAACACCTCTGAATATAATGCAGCTCAGTACAACACCACCACCACCTATGACGTTGATGCTAAAACATATAACTGAATTACCACCTCTTCTATGACAGCGTAAAAAAACCTGAACATTACAGGTAACATAAAGTAAAATTCATGGCTGAGCTGGTGTATTGGATTGGATTGTACAGGTATACTCAATAACTTGCTCACTGAGTGGATATTCTTTAATATGCACTTGGTGGAGTCTCCAGGCGCACACATAGGAAATGACTTGGCGCAGATTACGTATAGCAGCTGCCTCACTGTGGAGCGCAGAGAGCTGAGTCCGTCCGACCTTGTCTGGCGCACAGCTCTGTGCCCGCTTGGGCGGTAACGCCGCAAAAAGATCATTTGGCGGTGCATTTTATGCCTAATTTTGGGCACCTGCAAATTTTTCCCCAAAACATTTTCGTTTTACATTACGTCCAGGGCAAAAATAGCATGTCTACAGGAGAGAGGGGGGATATAATTTATTTTTGTTTTTTGCGAGTACAATATAGTATAATAATTTAATGCGAGTACTTGAATATTGAAATTACTTAAAATCTCCATCCCTAGTTTGCAAACAGTCCGCAGACCTCCATCTGTCAGCAATTGGTCCAACTACAAGAGTTGGATGGATCATCCGGGATTCCATCCACTTTGATTTTACCTCTGAATTAGTACAATTACTCATTACATATATTTTCCCCAAACATTTCAAGAGCAAAAATGTCTATCTGTGTACCACAGTACACTGTAATTTGGCATCCCTGTGGGTGGAGAGCATTTTTAGTGCATTGGATAAGGCCCTTTGCTTGCGTCTTTTCCTTGAGCAGTGGAACATTTTATACCGCCTTCGGTTATGTTAGAGTGCAATACCAAAGTGTCAAAAATGAGCTACAGTTGACCAGCCTAATAGTGCTAATGTAGTCCAGAATGATCAATCTATTAATCTGCTTCCTGTGGTTTCATAGAATGTAGCAAGATGTCAGATCAGAGTTAACTCAGGAACCTCAACCTGAAACTCTAAAAACACAAAACAAATACTTGAGACTTGAAGAAGAAATGCACGGATGTTCTTTCCAGCCATTCTTATTTCAATCAGGACTTTTGATACTGAACAATTTAGCAGACCATTCAAAGCTAGCGGATCTCGAGGCAGATCTTCACCCATTCTAATCAAAAAAGAGGGCAGTCCTCATTACTGGACTTTCTGTGTGCGAAGACCAGGTTTCAATCAGAGGAGATTCTGAGGCAGCATCAGCACCTCTCTCGCTCTCTGTGTTCTGAGAGGTTGAGGAAGGAGGTTTGCCGATGGTTTTTCTTTTCATTATACTGCTATTCAGAAGACCAATGTGCTCAGAAAACCAGAGATGGCTGCCAAACCCCTGTGCTGGAGCTATAATTATCATCGACATGGAAGGCTTTCCTTGTGGGAAAAAAAAAAAAATGAAATAAAGCCAACAGCACACATGTCAAAATAGAATAGAAAAGGAAAAATAGAAAGGCACAAACACTGACTGGAGAAATAAGAAAAATAAAAACAAGCATAT
>OMKR01109530.1:0-10939 GCA_900302355.1 Cyttopsis rosea | reverse complement strand
AAGAGCATGGACGAGATACCAGGTGATCGGCCGTTACACGAGGAGAGCTGGACAGGGCCGTAGAAGGCGCCCCGTTCTCTTCACTGATGAGAGCAGGTTCACACTGAGCACATGTGACAGGTGTGAAAGAGTCTGGAGAAGCCGTGGTGAACGTTATGCCGCCTGTAACATCATCCAGCATGACCGGTTTGGTGGTGGGTCAGTGATGGTGTGGGGAGGCATATCCTTGGAGGGTCGCACAGACCTCCATGTCATAGCCAACGGTACCCTGACTGCTCTACCGGGATAAAATCTTCCGAGGGATTGTCAGACCTTACGCTGGTGCAGTGGGCCCTGGGTTCCTCCTGGTGCAGGACAATGCCCGGCCTCATGTGACCAGAGTGTGTAGGCAGTTTCTGGATGCCATTGACTGGCCCTCTCGTTCGCCTGACCTAAATCCAATTGAGCACCTATGGGACGTTATGTATCCGACACTGCCAAGTACCGCCACAGACTGTCCAGGACCTCACCGATGCCCTGATCCAGGTCTGGGAGGAGATCCCCCAGGACACCATCCGCCGACTCATCAGGATCGTGCCCAGACGTTGTCGGGAGTGCATACAGGCAGGCGGGGGCCGTACACACTACTGAGTCACATTATGAGTTGCCCTGATAAAATTCACGCAAGTTGGATCAGCCTGTGATTTCAATTTTTTACTTAGATTTTCGGTGTGATTTTGAATCCAGCCCTCAATGGGTTGATGATTTTGGTTCCCATTGACCGTTGTTAGGTCATTTTGTTCTCAACAAATTATACAATATACATCAGTAAAGATTTTCAACTTGAATAATTCGTTCATCAAGATCTGATGTGTGATTTAAGAGTTCCCTTAATTTTTTTGAGCAGTGTATATGCAAACTGATTAATTGTGACATGGGGTTCTAGACAGATGAGCGAAACGCCAACTTTAAATAATCCTTAAATATTTAACATCATTATCAAGTATCCTTTGGGTATAAATGGCCAATTAGCCATGAAGAATTAATTGGATGAGGCCCAAATGAAATGATTATCCCGCCCAAAAAACAAAAAGTTGGAGTAGACACTCACCGGATGAAATGTCTATGCGCGTGTTCTTCCTTTGCGTCACGTTGATGTAGACAGTGACCTTGCCATCGGTGAGGCCCACTTCCACCACGCCGTCCGCTAGGGCCGTGTACACCAGCAGCCCGCTGGGGTTCCAGGTACGGAATGACAGGCTGACCGACAGCGTGTCGCTGTCGCTTTGGCCCGGTAGCTGCAGGAACGACGAGGAGTTGAAGAACACCGGGATGGAGAGCGATTCTGCGCAGGAGAACGTCAGGTTGCGCTGGTAGAGCGGAGATGAGAGAGAGAGAGGGGGGGGTTGTTAAAGGAAAGGTTGGCTATATTTCAACCCAGGCCTTATTGACATGTTGGTTCCCATAATTTAGTTCCTTGCACATCCTCACTGAGTGCTTTACTATTGACTAAACTATACTATAACTATTTACTAAACTTACCACTTACCACAGGAAAACTCACAATATTGTCAGGTTTTTTTTTTTTTTCTTTTTTTCTTTTGGTTAACGTAAGAGACTAGAAACCACTTCCGTTATACTGTAAATCTTGGGAACCATTGGAAGTCAATGGGTGTGTGTGTGTGTGTGTGTATGTCTAGAGAAAATACAGATGGTGCAGGAAAGCGCAGCCGGGATCAATAGAATCAACATTGCGTAAAAACAGTATTCAAACATTTTCAAATATTCAGAATCAATACATATATACATAGAATTGGATATATCATATTTTTCATCAAGCTCTGAGAAACAATTTTACTTAAAAAAGAAATAGCCAATTCTAGGGACTCATTTTCATTCATTTAATTTCTGTCCTTATTTGAAGATCACGGTCTGTTATGAGATGTAGAACTATGAATAAGAGATATTTTTTCCTTGTTTTAATAAATTGCAAGTCAATCATAAATTGTTCTTTCCCCTCTTTGACAGATGTTTTTGTCAAAGTCATTTTCTTCCATATTATTTTTCCATCTTTCCTCCATTTGACAAATTTAATCAAAACACAGATTGTAGGTTGTCGGTACTCATAAAACCTGCGGTACTCAGCCACCTTTGGAACTCAACACCGGGAAACTCTGACGGAGGGCAAGGCCAGGGCAAGCAGACTAACACTTGGTAAATACATTAATTGTCAGGCTGGAAACAAGACTAAGAAGGCAAGAAAAAGGCCTGGAATCAATACTGAAGCCCTGAAATCCATAGGCTGTTTCCCCGCCTGGCACACCGCCGCCCCTCGTGATATACAATGTCTTGTCTTTGAATATTTTGGAAAATCTATCAAGAATAGATGTGGCATAGTTTCATCTAATGGGTTTTGTCGGGGGCTTATCTTTAGCTTATCTTGATATATTCTATCAAGACTGCTAGGAGAGGAGAAGGGAGAAAACACAAAATGGCAAATAAACATAACTGCACGTTTCATCTGGCTGGCTGGAGTCTGGATATGCAGTATCATCAACTCAGTGCTAACAAAGACATACTTTGCTTCTCACTTATGATACTAAAATCTATTTTGAAAGGCTTCCGAGACTGCATCTGTATGTGAAAAGAAAAAAGACAGGAGCACCCAACAAATGTGTGAGGTAGAGCCTTACAAAACTGGAGGTGTCCACTTTCCTCCTGCGAATCAGGTTGGTGATATTGTCTCCGTTGTACGTGATGCCCTCCATACAGCCCACAAAGTTGTCTCGGCCTCCTGAACTGGGCTTCGCTGAAACTGGCAACCCTCCGAAACTGATCTGTACGGGAATGCGGCAGAGGGACACAATTACAACATTGCATTTTGTTACACGAAAGCAACGTAGTACAAATGGATTCATGGACTGTGGACGAATCGCTTGTTCAGCATTTGCTAAATTATTTAAAGATATTATAGAAAAATGTGTTGATCTTCAAAGGTTAGGGTGTATCCTTTGGGCGCCTAACATACATATGAAATATGCATTATTCAAATTGAACAGACTTCAACTTCAAAGACAGGCATTTGCCACTCTGACAAGTGAGGTTTCCTGATGAAAGCTGTAGAGCACACATTGATGATCATTTTTCCTTTAAGGACCTAAGTGCAGTTAACAAATTCCTTTGTCCTCAGTCGTATATCAAAGCCCTAAGACACTATGTAGGTAATGCCACTAGTGGGGGTATGTCAATTTAAAGGGATACTCTTTACACTTTTTGCCTATCTTACAATGATTGAGACGAGAAAGTCAATGCCAATTACATCTGTGTATCCAGAACCCAGAAAGCGACAGGCTACATAATAACTGGGGAAATTAACTAGCCTAGATCCTGTTATGAAAATTATGAAATACACCTTCCAGCACCTCAAAGATGAGTTATTGAAGCCACACGTCTTGTGTCTTTATAAAGAGTAAAAATAAAAATAAGGTCTTAGCTGTTTTAAATACACTATTTTAGTAGCCAGATTGTGTTCTTACCTTTTCTTTGTCATTTAGTAACCTCACACGCGTCGGCACAAAGCAGTTTAGAGACCCCTTGGTTTTAAAGGGAAAAGATCTCAACCTTCATCCTGATGGCAGAGTTTCAAAGTGCCAATTTAAGGGATGTGCTGGAGCTAGAAGCTAAAATGCTAGAGGTTTGACACAGAGAAAGAACTAGGACGGTGAGGGGAATGCTGTGCTACAGTAATGGATATTCAGGGGTACCGCAAAGAGCAGACCGCAATTGTTCTACGTATTTGAAGAATCCCCATGGAAAGAAGGCCAGTAGTGCCTTACTTATCTAATCACCAAGGGACATTTTCAAATGGCCGAAGCATGAATGAATATACAAGCAAAGTCAATCAAAGTGGGCTATTTCAACTCCACCAGAAACGACCATATGAATACCCTATGTTATTTACTACTAAGCCCCATGACTGCATTTTAATGCCAGGTGTGAACAGGGTCTCTGTTGCCCAGTGGGCTATTCTGAAAGGAGATTAATCTAGGTTCCTTACAGGTTTAACCATGGCTTCGTCATAGGGTATAAAACAGAAAATACAAGCTCCCTGGCTCTCCAGATTTGAAGGCCATTGCAAAACAAATAACCTGAAGTGTTGATCCATACCCCATCGCTATCAGCAACTTGAGACAAGATTTGAGGTTTCTGGTAACCTAGTATTTTACCCACTGATATCTCATTTTCTGAATCTGACATTTTTTGTACTACTGAAAAAATTTATGCAGCAATCGAAAGCTGAGGGCCTTGCTGTTCCCTTGTTGTACTGAAGTGTAGCATTAAGGCATGGTGGAGAATGCTTACCCTGAAATGACCATGCCTCTGCTACATTGCTTTTGTGCCTTTTCTCATAATAAAAGCTTTTAAAAAGCATACTTTTTTCAAAGAAAATGGGTGTGTGATGTTCTGACATTTGATCTAACCAGCTTGAACACACTTTGGTTATCATCAAGACCCATAAAACCTTTCCACAACATTAAACCAAACTTGCCGCCTATTTGGTGGCCATTTTTTAAAATGCTACCAAAAGGATGCCATGGTTCTCAGTAGCCAAATTGTGGCACCTCCAGATCTATATATCTTTTCATAACATATAAACCGTCATATAAACGTCAATGCAAAAGGCCCAATTTTTGTGCTTAAAGCAACATTATGTAACTTTTTAAACTTAAAATAACAGCTTCAAAATCATTTTGATGGTACACTGGCTTTACGGCACTACGTCACTTGTCACACTGAAAAACACATGGTGTTCGGGCATACACCGATGATTACATTACTAGAGAAATAAAACCCATTTAGTTCATTTTCGCGTATCAGCGCCCACGTTCATCAAATAAATAAACTCTAATTTGTAAAATACTAAGCGTAATCAATACTTAGTCAGACATAGTGAGACAACGGACGCTAACTTAAAGTTTGTGCGCCAGATCGAAGCAGTCAGAGGAGTCCGATTTCACTTATCACGGGACGAGAGGAGAGGAGAAGAGAGGAGAGGAAGAAGGCCAGACCTTAGATCGGGTCCAGATCGGGACCTGTCCCATGTCTCAATGCCTAATTTAAATGCGTAATTTGCGCTGGGGATCTCAGTCCACTGCTCGTCCCCCTGCCCCGTTGCTCTCAATAACACATTGAGAACATGTTTTTATTCATGTATTTTGTTTAACTCCGAAACAAAAAAAAGCAGCACAGGGACATTCTGCCCCCCCCGCTCCGCTCCGCATAGTCACTCCACCTCCCAGACGACACAGACAAGATGGGCAGGTGGTCCACTCCTGCACCCGCAGGACCGGGATCGCACTTCAACCTCACTTTCATTGAGCCACAGGGTTTGTTTCACCCTGTGACTCGTGCGTGCTGCCCCGGTAGACAGTCGCACCGGTAGCAGGGAGCCTATCCCTCCGGGAAGCAGCAAGCTCCATGCAAATGGCGCTGTAACCTAGGTGTACATTTTTTGTACGTTTGTAACATAGACTGTTATTGAAACATGACCGATTTGGTTCGAATTTGTCCGGTAAATAAATTCTTGGAATGGGAAGAAAAAATCCAGGCAAGTTTTACGACAGCGGTGTAAAAGTGTAATTGCACTCAGAAACAGTAGGGGCGCAAAATACCAAAAGTTACATAATTCTGCTTAACTACCCCACTAAATGGCTCTCTATTGTATATGACTTGATTGAGGAGATGAGAACAAGCTTTGGATGAAATGTTCTGGAATAAACATAAGCCATGCAGAGGCTTCCGTTAGGGTATATCCATCATTTTACCTCGTAGTCCAAGTCCAAGTGGTCGAACTCGCCGTTTGTCCTGAACTGCTGGGTGTGGTGGTCTAGCGTGAAGTTCACATTTCTGCGGTAACGCTCTATGACGACCGAGTGCCAGTGGTCATCGTCCAATAAGCTGCCACTGGTCACCGAGGTGTGCCCTTGGATGGAACCGTACTGGTTGCTGCCTATAGAAGCCCATCAGAAAGTCAGAAAATAAAGATAGATAGATAGAGATTCTTTTTTTAAACTAGTAACTCCATTGTAACCGCGTTACCCAGGTTAATGCTGAGCTGCAGCCGTGCACGCCGGACCCCTAGGGAAATGTAGTCGCCCTGCTGCCCTTCTCCGTGGAGCAGCACCCCGTCTCCGGCCGTGGTCCGAAACTTCAGGGAGATGATGTCCTTCACAATCTTTATCTTCTTACTCCTGAAGCGGTAGGAGATGACACCTTGGCCGTCGAAACTGATGACATCTGCCCCTGTTGGCGGGCAAAGTAACTTTCAATTTGGAGCTCACGTAGCTCTATCTGGCACATTTGCGTACATTGGATATTTGGTTAAATCTAGATTACTTAAGTTTTCCTTCTAAGCACTTAGGTTATGCACTTAGGTTTTGCAAACTACTACTCGCTTGACTGCAGTATACAGAAACGTTTGGCCGCTCTGACAATGGAAATACCATGGGTCAAAGTTATCAGTGAGTACAATCCCTTCCAGTAAGGCCCATACAGAAAAATATGACAACATAGTAAATTTATTTATTTGCCATAGGTGGGTAGATGGTGTCCACCCACGTACGGGGGTGGACACCATCACCACCAATTTAACTCCTGCTTGTCTAATGAAGATAACGCAAGATAAGATACCTTTTACTGCTTTTCCATGTTTATATATCAGATGGAAATTAAGGATTAGTCTAGTGGTGTGATCATCTCACTATCCATTTAACTGGATTGTCACCTCAAGTGTATCATACCATGCCTGCATGTGAACTTGTATTATCAATATACTAAATGATGGCGACAAGGAAATGTCACTATTGTATTGCCTTGAATTGCTTTGCATAGTTTTCAGAAAGGTGACTTTCTAACCATTGGCTACGGATATACTGTATCTAGTACAGTATATGTACATACACTGTACCATTTACTAGTAAATCCATTGGCCAATCCATTGATTCGAAGGTTGACAATTCATGTGAATTGTCGCATTAGCTCCACTCACAGTAAGAGCACCCATAGACCTCCACTCTCAGTCCGATGCGCCCCTCCTTGCTCCACTCCATGGGTATAAAACGGATATAGCGAGCTAAGACGGAGTGCTGCAGCTCGTGGCGCACCACGCTCTCGCTGTTGGAGTTCCCAGGAAATGTCTAAAAGATAGGAGAAATATATGCAGAACTGATGAAAGGCAGTTCCCAAAATCTTCCATTTCCAACCACAACTTCAATGTCTTTTGTCTGTCATTTGTAATTTGACAGATTCTAAGTGTTGTGCAGTAACCAGCTAGCTCACTTTTTGAAGGGGAACTCATCAATCACATCACTGCATTTAATTGTGTGATTGCAGTAAGTGTATGTAAATAGTCCTAGAACATAGTACTAGAAAAGAACATGTAACATACTGTATATGCACGATAGGGTTGACCAATTTTCAACTAGGGCCTTATTCAAATGTTGGTTCCCATCATTTATAACTGTTCATAACACATCCTCGCACATCGGGTTTGACCCTTCCATACCCAGATATTTCCATCTTGCAGATAAGGCCTCCAGTTTTTTCCGGTGTCGCTGTACAGCAGCCGATACTGGCTCGTCCAATCAGAGCTGCTGTAGCGGCCCTGGGTAGCCACAGCAAACACCTGCTTTCTAGAACCCAGGTCCACCTGTAGCCACTGGTAACGGTCCGTATCCATGGGCGACCAGCCCCCAGATCCTGAATTAGAAAAAAAGATTTAGTGCGATTAAAGGTGGCTGACAAAGAGGAAAGAAATTGCCAACCATCCAACAATCCAGCTGAAATCTCATGTATACCACAAAAGTTGACTTTACGGTAGCATGGAATTACAGTTTTTCAGGAAAATCATCTGTAGTTCTTTTGATTGTTTATTTATTTTGTCCATTATTTTTGCCTTACGCGCCACGCAAACTCATAGTTCTGACGAGTTGAAAGGTGATTGGGACAAATCTACTGCCGCTTTCATTGTTTTGTACCTTTAACAGCAGCATTACTATCTTCAAAATGTAGATTTAATGGCCATTTATCAATATCCATACCTACGTGAATAATTTAATTATAATCCATTAATACTCGTGAACTTTTGTCACGCCATTGTTCTGGTCCAAACTGAAGTTCACATAAAACCAAGAAGCCTTTAAATGCCAGGATGTGTTCTCACCCCACCCAAAATGTGAAGGATGCATGGGTTGGGGAATTGACTAACTGGATAGGCAAAGAGATTCCCAGCATGCATTTTGACAACAATGGCACTACAGAGGGTAAACCGACCGAGTTGAGTCTTTCAGGAACTGGCTATTTTCCTAAAAACTCCATTCTCTGAGTAATTGGTATTCATAATCAGCAATGCCTTTGGTTTTTCTATAGAAGCCATTTCTATACCCAGTGATCGATATATATCAAATCATGATCAGTTTGTCAGTAGTAACTTCATCAAGACTAATTTACTGATCACACCTGCTACAGCAATGATAATGACTCAGTTATAGATGCAGTTATCAGTTATCGATGCACACATGAAAAGCTCAGGCACACGTACACACACTAAAGCCCCATACCTCCTCTCCGGATGAGTTTTGCGTAACCTGCTCCGTAGCCTGTGGCGTAGACCGAGGAGCTGGTGAAGGAACTGTACGGCAGCGGAGTGGCTAAGGAATCCTCACACTTACCTACGGAGCAAAGACAAAGCATGAGGAGAAGGGAGAGTGACAGAAAGAGGGGTAAAGAAACAGAAGAACAAGATTTCATTTCATTTAAAAAAAAGGCTTGATGTAGTTAAATATGAAGGAGGAAGCCATCTATTATAGAAGGCTTGGCACCTGACTCTGATCTAGAACAGTTTGCTTTCTACTGTGTTGTTTTCTGTGTCAGTAAGCTGGGGATCGCTTTCCTCATTTGTGGCATGCATCCATTGAATGAATCAGCTACCCTTAATTACTACAGTAGGTTGCAAGTAGCAAACGTGGCAACTTCTGGTCTCTTACATTAGAGTGGATGTAGTCAAAAGAGCTGATTTGCAGAAGTGCAAGGGTCAATAAAGCCCTGAAAACCTGATAAAATGCATGGTTTAATATTAATATTGCACGCTTCCCATTTTTGACAAGGAGATTATTTTAATGCTTATGCATTGGACTGACATTCAAGCACAGTGAGAAGCTGCAACAGAGTGGTAAGTTTTTCAATAGTAAAGTGTTCAGAGATTTTGTGCTACACTTATAAATAATGGGAACCAACATTTGAATAAGATTGGATTCTAAAATAGCAAACATATACTTTAACCAAGAGTAGCAATGGTCTCCTCCTGGCTGGATGGCGTCTTTTGAGGGCGGCCAAGCATCCGATTAAAAACATTACTATCATTGCTGCTCGCCATCAACACATTATAGATCATTTTCTGCATTTGATGAAAGCTTATATACTTATATGTTTGAAGGCTGACATTCCATCACTATCGTTTTCAACTACAATAATATAACAAATAACCTAACCTTCACCCTTTGCATTTTCTCTCAGAGCTGAATGGTACAATTTTCTTAATTGATTGGGTGATTCTCAACGTTGTCCCTGGGACACTTACAGCTGATGGCATTGGTTGCCTGGCAACCCATCAGGTAAGACAGCACCTCCTGGCTGGTATGAAAGTCCCACTCCCAAGTGATTAAAAATAATCAAGCATTTTTTACTTATTAAAATTTTTTACTTAGTCAAGGACTGAGGCTGTTCTGGGTGGGCCAGAAATCGGTTTTGTGATCCTTTCTGGACAGTTGCTGTGCAGTTTGGGAGGCAGTTCTAGATGTGAGAAGGGGGGACTCCAAGGAGAAATGATCGGGAAATACTGCATTAGAGAGTAAACAAATGACTTCCTGTGCCAGTTCTGCAGTGCTAGGCACATCATAGTCCTTCATGTCTATTTTTTGAACATGTTCTGAATGAGAGAAACATCACATTTTATTTAAAACAACCTTTTCTCACAATTACCGCAGCACATCCAAAGGCTAATGTTACCAACAGTAGGTCGCCAGTAGGAAGCAGTGAAACTTCCTGTTTCTAGTCTCTTACGTCAGTGTAGATCTAACCAAAAGACCTGATTCGCCAAAGGGCAAAAGAGTCAGTAAAACCACAAAAAACCTCAACCCTTTCTTTCAGAGAGCTTCCCGTTGTCAAAACTGAGATCTTATGTTTATTAAGGCTTAAACATTTGCCCCATTGGACTGCATTTAAGCACAGTGAGAAGCTGCAGCAGAGAGGTAAGTTTCCTCATAGAAAAACAGTTTCTACAGAAAAACAGTAATAAAATAAATACTAAAAACTGGAATCATTTGGACATATACCATAACTAATGAAAATAAAGCTAGCAGTGAACCAGGAAGCTGAACCTAAGAAGAGAGAAAACCCTACCCCTAAAAATGACCTGACAAAATTGACAAAAACACCAAATATAAGCCTAGAAAATGGACAAAAAACAATAGAGAATGAACCTAAATTAAACAGTAACAGAATGGCAGAAAATAAACCTAAACCTCAAAAAATGAGCAGTAAGCATATAGCAATTAAATTCAATTATGTGGATCAACACTCTAATAAGGCCTGGATTGAAATATACCAAACCTATCCTTCAACCTATCCTCATCACACATGGGTGCACACAAACCCCTGGTTTCTCAAACCTACCCCCACTCCACACACACACACATACACACATCAGGTGACGGCTGCAGTGAGAAAGTGAGAAACAGTTTCCAGTGCTTTTGGCCGTATGTACGGGGAAGGGCCATCTTGCCAACAGCAGTTAGATAGATTTGGGAGCAGCCATCACCTGGTGTATATGTGTGTGTGTGTGTGTGTGTGTGTGTGTGTGTGTGTGGGTGTGTGTGTGGGTGGGTGGGGGTGGTGGCGGGGG
>OMKR01109528.1:0-20822 GCA_900302355.1 Cyttopsis rosea | reverse complement strand
TTTGAACCAGACATACTTTGATTAGAACTGGAGAATTGATAAAGGAGAATCTATCTCATTCTCTTTGAAGGATGGATTTGTATGAAAATAATCAACATCATGGGGAAGTAAACATAGATTCTGGATAGATAAGATTCTGGTGTATAACTTCAGGCTACATACTTTGGGTCTATTGGGAGTGTCTGTTGGCGAGCATCCAAAATTAAGTCAAAATTGAGTCAAAGACTGAACATACCCTTTCCGCAGCGCCTCCTGGCTTTAACCCAGTGATGATCACCTTCAGGGGGGATGACTTGATCTCCAGGTCGAGGCCAAACGACTCCTCCTCGCTCCTCCTGAGGAGCACCGTGTCGATGGTGCACACCCCTGCCAGCTCACTCACCTCTCCCTTCCGGCAATGTTGGGGCAGCGACGAACCTGGTAGCCTGGGCGGGGCTGCCCCGGGATGCGGGACACTGGACTGGGTTTGAGACGAGGTTGAGACCACAGGAGACTCCTCGCCTTTGGGCTTTGGCTGCTGGGTGTTACTGGGTGACTCAATGCACATCATGCTTTTGACCCGTGTCACTGCTTTGTGCTCCAGCTTTGGTGAACGTTTGGACTCAAGTTGTCCGCCATCTCGGCTGGTGTGGACGTCTTTGACAGCCAGGTTACCAGAGGGGCCAGCGCAGAGAGCAACTGCCTCCGGGTCAAAAGGGCAGAGTATGGGCATAAAGGGAGACTCAGCACCAGAGTTTACCGCCAGGCTTTCCTCCGACTCCAAGGAGCTGTAGAAGGGACCCTCACTGCTCCGGTCTTTACTCACATTTCCCCCATCGTGACTGTCCTTGTCTACCTCGAGTGGCGACGTGGCAATAACGATCCCAGAATCAGTTTTAGGTAAGTGGGATGATGTCTGGACATCGCTGGAGGCAACAGTCCGGGAGTGTGTTGCCCTGCAAAATGGCATTGCGTTTCCAGTGTCATTAGGGTCCTCATCATCGTCACTGGGTTCATCTTCGTAGCACATGACCCGCCGCTGGCGAAGGAGTGGACTCCTCACCGAGGTGGGGCTACTGCACACACTCTGCCGGCGCGCCACGTCAGCATGGTGGTTTGCTACAGCGGGGACCTTGCTTTCCAAGGCCTGATACACAAGGCCACTCTCCATCCCTGTTCAAGAGACATCATGGACATGCACCAAGACGGTAAAAAGGAGATACTTTAGTTACATTTTTATTTAACTGATCATTATTATTATTCATTATTATTAGACCAGGAAAGTAGGAATTCAGTTTAACCAAAAGAGAGTCAAATTTAATATTTTATCCTATCCTATGATCATTGAATCCCATATTTGTTCCAGTTTGTGCAGTTATTCCAAAAAGGTTACAAAATGTGTCTTATATGCTGTATCATGTTCTATTTTTTACTTCTGAACAAAATCAAAACAACCAAAAATAGCTGTTATTGGTTTTCTGATTTTGTATTTGTAAACAAACAATGAAATAACAGGTCTTTATTGGTTTTCTAATTTTGGATTCTAAATCGGATATGAAATGATCGAATGATACACGGATACTGAGCAGCGCAGTCGAACAGCTGAGACATCAATGACAGAAAATATTGAGAACATTTCAATGCTGTGGGTCCCCTTTTTGGCCATCAGGTGTCGCAAAGGAGCAGGCTTATTTCTTTTTTATTTTATTTTATTTTATTGCTGTCAGAATGCTTGGCATACAACAGAGTTGTGAGGTATTTGGGGAGTGGTGTGGGTTAGCAGTTGGTGCCACATACAAGTGCCTTACACCTTCACAAAGCTGAGACCCTAAGGAATCATTTGAGATGCAGCTTGACACTATATCAATCTTTTCTATCAATTAAAAGGTAATAAACATTATATTTTTAATTGCGCCTGATCAAATTATTAATATTTTGAGTGTAAAGGGGCTTTAAACATTATACTCTAATGATGGCCATTCCCATGCTCAATTATGTGTGATTAGTTGCTAGACCAAGTTCTGGGTTGATACCATTAATTATACAGCTTTAGTACACTTTCTAGATATTTTTGACACCCTCCCCCCGGGCCCGATACACCCCAGAGGAGCCCTGGACCCCCCCATGGCTACAGCACTGTGTGCACAAGTGCCAAGGACATCCCCACAGTCGCACAGAACCCCCCGACCACAGAGCCCCGGCGCAACCCGACAGGCCCCCACATGCCCCGAGATACTACGACACCGTCCTGACTTAGGAAGATTCAACTATTGATGGATGGAGTTATGAACTTGATACAAGTAGCCCATATTTCATTAAATTAATCAACTTTGTATTTGGATATTGCCAGGAGCAGGCTTACTATAGCAACTTTTCATGGGATTGAGAAACTTTTCCCTGAGGTAAGTTTGTGAAATTCCAAATTCAATCGAGGCACTGGCCTTTTGAATATATACAGTGCCAATATCCAATTGGTCCTAATTTGCCAGTAATGTTGAGAAACAATGTGGAATGGCTTCAATGGACTGTACCGTGCAGCTGAGCAGAGAAATCGTTTGTTGGCGCACTACAACTCTTGTGGTGTGGCACGTCGTAATCACAGGAGCCCAGCGTAGCAGATTCAGAGAGGGATGAGTGACTGCTGACATCTTGGGAGAAGTACTGAGACAGCTCGGCCTCTGAGCTGAGGGAGCCCTGCTGCAAGGGGGCGGGGGGAGAGAGAGAAGAGTGGACAAAGGAAGGACAGTAGGACAAGGTTCAGTGCAAGTTGCACAAAAGCTGAATTTTCAGTCCAGTGAGGGTTACGTGGATATTCGTGATGTATTTATGATGTGTTGTTGACTCTGCTTACCCTGCTTGCGGGCTCCAGAAATCTCTTCATTGTCCAGCTGAGGCCAGGCGGGCCCTCTACCCCTTGCTTGGGCTTCACCATTGGGGAAGAACTCTTTGAGGGAAGACCTGCAGATGGACATTAAAACTCAAGAGCGAAGCCACTATTGTGTATTGTGCAGGGATGTTCCCAGCCAAAAGAATCAAGGACGAAAAAAGAAAAAGGCAAAATAACAGACCTAACAAGTGACAGGAGTGTCCGTCCTTGCTCAAGCTTTCCCTGTGTGTCGAACGAGCGATGACTTGGTCCATCTCCTGCTCTGACACCTAGTCAAAAAAAAAACACGCACACAAAATAAATACTTTGATCTAATATAATAAATGCATGTTCCGTTTTCAAGAAATGGGAATTTCATTTATATCCTGTTTATTAAGTTGCTGTTCTCCCATTTACTTGTGCTAATCATCACTCATTCATTAATCAAATCCAAGCGTAGATTCTAATTAAAGCATATAGCTCTAACTTCGAATACAACATTAAAAGCAAGCACATGAAAAGCTTGCTGCAACAAAATGAAACTGTGGAGTATAAGAAAGTGACTTGTACTGTTGACTAAACATTTTTATTTTTATTTACAAAACATGTTAAAGTAAGAGAAAAATTCATCCCTGCACTACTTAAATTGACTGGCCTATATTATACTGATATTGACTGTAAAGAGCTTTGCATATGCATAACCAAGAAGAAGAGAAAACCCCTGATTAAAAGGCACTCTTTGGTGTCACAGATGTAAGAAAATGAATTGAGTTTCTCACTTCTTATTTCTCTATTTAATTTGTTATACATTTTCTAAAGAAAATTAATAAATACATTTTCTAAAAATACATTAAATACTGTAAATCTCACCTTAGGGTTGGGGTGTCTGCTTATGATGAGGCTTACCGGCCCAGGGCCACACTCACTGAGAATTGCGTAGGCCTCGCTGAGGGCGGCGTAACGCAGACTGACCGAGTCGACCTCCAACAACTGGTCACCGCGACTGCAGGAAGACGCACAGTGGCCAGCTCAAAGAAGTATCCCTTCAAAAATACGGTACTGCACTGCACACTAAATCTCCTCATATTTGAAAGGGCGGGGTATTATTAAGCGCTCCTCCTAGATATAACTAATTGTTGGTGACTTGGTTGTAGAATACACATCGTTATTATGCTGTAGCTTCTTAGTGCTTTAAATGGTTACATTTGGATACTGCTGTACTCCTTCAATGAGATATGGGTGAATGTGTTTTACTGAAATAATGTTTGAATAATTAATTTATATAAATATTGGAAAATGCATAATTCAAATTAATCCTAATCCTAAAAAAATGTCCTTCTAAATTCATGCTCACTATACTAGCATGACCCCTCTATCATTCTGTAACTTCTAAACGTTCCCATTTCCTGCCTTTATTGTTTTATAACAATGATAGTTTTAAGAAAGTGGCCCATTTCAGATCGCTCACATGATCACTCATCTCAGCTCTATGCAAATGCCTGGGAGGACCCCGCCATTTTCATTCTGGGAATTGTTGTTTTTCTGGGAGGACCCCGCTGCGCCGCCTCACGCTGGCAGCACAGTTCTGTAATATTATTAAGAGCTTCTGCCACCCTCTTCTCCTAATCCATAACAACACGTAGATTATATGTTTTCACGGAGAAGTGAAATTTCTTGCGTTAGTTTATTTATTTTATTTATTACCGTTTATTTGTTGTTGTTTCTTTAGCGATTGTTTAAGGAAGTGACGTCAGCGCTTCTTCGTCTCCTCTCTCTGCGTTCTTCTTTTACCACACGAAGAAAAGCCGATGTTGTAGTTTATAAGTAGATACACTTTATAGCGTTATTTTATCTAAATGGTTTCACATTCTGACTTGACGTCACACAGAATATGGAAGGATTATCTTGATCTGCATGTTTGCATCAAATGGAACCGTAACATCTCCGTTCGCGCTGTTGTTCTAGTGCAACAATGGTTTAAAATAGTAGTGGAGAGCAAGTAGAATATTATCTAATATTTACTAATATTTAGTAGTAATATTTATCTAATATTTAGAAACCAAACTCAGTTTTGAAATTAAATTGAGGGATAGAAAACAACTTGAGGAACATAAATCTGATATAATCTAATTTTTGACCTAGAAAGGGATTTCCAAAGTTTTTCCCGTCTCCCCAAAATATTTCACTCCTGCGAAATATGCCGGGTTAGGATGTGGCCGGTCACAAATAGTATGCTAGTATGCCAGTTCAGATGCAGGATGGGAGCCTTGTGCATGTATGTACAGTATGTGTCTGAGGGAGAGAGGATTTTCATGAGCTCCAAAGGGATCAATTTCCATAGAGCCACATTGTACCTGAGCCTGCCGTCCATCTTGGCCACAGATCCTGGAGCCAGGCTGTGGATGTAGATACCGGGAGCAGAATGATCTAGTGTCAGACAGCACGCCCCAATGCCCAGGCCCACACCAGGCTCTGTAAAACAAAATTAAGCATTGAATACCTTTAAGTACGACGTATTTTACATTTTATTTTCAATGCGAAAATAAGAGACATCTGCAGATAAGATGAATAAATAGCAGCTCTATGGAAGCATTTAGAACCATGATAATTAATGGAATTTGTTTATTGATTTGTTTTTACACACATTTTTAATATGTCATCATACAGAACCCCCCACGACCCATGATGAGAAATCGTTTTTTTGTAAACTGTGAGCACGGTTTATAAACCGTACCCACAGATTACTAAACCGTACCCACAGATTACTAAACCATACCCACAGATTACTAAACCATACTCACGGATTACAAAAGCGTACCCACATATTACAAATCCGTGTGCGCGGATTTGCAACCACCTGCACGCAGGTTTCGCACATGAAGATGCAACAACGAGGACCGCATCTGCCCAGTCCAATTAATATTGATTCATGTAATGCTGTATTATTGTCAATTAGAGGTTTCATGTATTGCTTTTCGCTTGAAAACCAATTTTTCCAATATCGGAGGGGGAAGCGGGACAATCCCAGTGCACCGCCAGTTGTTGGGCTGGTTACGAGGAAAAAATTAATAAATACAAAATAAATACAGCCTGTTTTGTCGTTATAATGTGAACAGTAAAAGTGTGACGCCAAAGCTTTTTAGCAGAAGATATCAGGGCCTGGTAACAGGATTTTACGACCAGATGTTAAAGCATTTAGTGACCCCTTTCGGTCACAACCTCACAGCAGAACCGTTAGTTAACTGTGGATCTTCCACAAACCCCTGTAGCTGTGTTTTCCCCTTTCGGATTATCACATCAAGGACATCTAAGAACATTTTTGACGTTCAATAAATTTAACAATGTTATTAATTATAAAACTAGAATTTTTAATCAAATCGGTTTAATCGCAAATCAATTTAATAATTTTATTCATAATTTTAATTTCATCAATTGATTTTAATTTAAAAAAAAAATATTTATTTAAAAGTTATATATTTTTAATTTTTCTATTTTTGAAATTCCAATTTAATGAACTTATTTAAAATGTTAATCCTTTGAAGAATTTTCCAATTCATTAAAAATAATTTAAATCTCAAGTGTAATCAATTTGTTTATTTCCAATCCTAACCTTCAATTGTTTTAATAATTTTAATCATTCTTTTAGATACTAGTGAATTAAGCAATTATTGTTACTTTCCAGAACAAAATAAAAATAATTGTTGTTTTATTTCACTACTTCCTCTAGTCGCGTGATTCATCATTCAATATTCTGAAACCCATGTTGTGGGACTTGAATATGTCCTAGTATTTAGTGTAGTATGTGTACTCTTTCATGAATGTTTAATTATCTTTCATCTAGTATCACACTAACTATGCAATACTATAAAATTCCTCAGTGAACTGCCCCTCTGTGTTCGGGTCTTGCAGACAACAGGATTCCCAGCTGTGAAGCTACAAGGCGCTTAATTCTTAATTCTACTGCACCTGGTCAATTTTTGAGTTCTACCCAATCAGTCCACCTGCTGTGGACCGCTGACTGTGAGCCAGAGCATTTGTCAGTCTGCATTGTCCTCAGCCTGATACTACAAGGTGGATTTCAATTGGAAGTTCCAATTATGACGTTATTGTGCCTGGATCTGATGCCATTTTGAGTTCCACCCAGTTAAGGACCACTGTCCACCAGTGGCAACCTAGCCGGCGGTCCCAATTTGGATAAACACAGTAACGTGGGCCCTTAAGTGTTCAATTTTGAGTTCTTTCCTCTTGACCTCAAGCCACCTTAGAGCCACTCTATGTTGCGAACAGCTGATTGTGAGACGGGGTGTCACTGGACTTGGTATGTGTCTCCTCTGAAGCACATTCCTTTGCTCATCCGTGTAGATCGCCTCAACCGATTCGAGCCGCTGATTGACTTGAAGCGTTTGTGAGACGGGGTGTCACTGGACCGTCCGGTAAGATTGGAACTCCAAGATTATTTGTGTTTACCACAATCAAATACTCTCCCATATTCTAAGAAAGAATCAAATTACCTTACCAACCCACTAAAAGACAAGGACTGGGCCAAAAGGTTAGGACACATGGCAATCACAATGTGTGCACAGCTCAGACACTCAGGCAAATTGTCAGAGCAAACAACAGCTCAACTGGAGTCCCACCGGGAAGAGATTACACTCCTACGGGAGGGAAACAAAAACCTTGTGAAACGGCTTGAAGAGACAAAACACTCAAGTTGACCTCGGTTGTGACATCAGCAGCTCCTTCGAGAGCCAACCTGATCACGCCAGAACCCCATGACCCGCTCTGTGAGACATGGACGGAAGAATCTTCTCAACTGATACCACAGACAGAGTTAACCGCTGCTAGTAATCAAGCGAGCGAGACAGGAACCCCCTCAATAATACTACAGTCATCTGCATCAAGCCTTCTTTGGCTCCTGAAATGAACCAGGGATGGTGGAGGACTTGAACTTCAAATCTATCTTCATTCAGAATCTCCATCCCACCATTCTCTTTCATCTTGGCATCGCAAAATGCCCACACATCTTAACCAGTCGACAGCTACATGAGCTGGCTTTAAAGGGGTTTGGAAAGCAAAGGCGATCCATGGGCAAACATGCAGAGTGCCAGTGCCAATTTGAGCCCTGACACTGAACCTTCTCTGGCTTATCGGTCTAACAAGGATCAACACTTTCTGCGGCAGCACTTTCGGCCGTGGTTAAGCTCAACCACCCTGGTCCAGCAGAAGTCAGAGCGATCCAAGGTTTGACACAAATCACCAGTTTTCGGACTCCCACAGAAGTGAGCCGGGGAGAAAACCGTCAAACGCGGAGAGGCTGGGGACATGGTCAACATAAATTCCATAACACTTACCCTCTGGATAGAGAACCCTCTCCTCAGAACATCTTGCCCCACCAACCCAACGCGTGGTGGTGGAAGAACTTCAAAGGGACCCTGATGAACCTGGACTGACACCGCCCCAAGGCCAGACCCCAACAGGCCAACTCAGCCTCCCTGAGCAACCAGTGCCAGGGAAGGAGGAGTCCATTACTTCTGCCGCAGTCCTGAGGGTTCAATTGGACTCAAAGGAGGAAACTCCTGATGAGGATCCTTCAGTCATGCAGGGGGGTCCACCCGTCTGACAGTTTCTTGGTCACCTCATTGAGACAGGCATAAGGCGAAAATTCTATCTGTCTACGACACTCGAAAATGAGCTGATGCAATTCTTGACACGGGTCCAGACATCACTATGATGTCATCAGCACTTTTCAAGAAGCTGCGAACAATGGCACATCGATCACACAAGGACCCGAAACTGCGTACCTGTGCGATTGAGATCCAACCGTACTCTCCCACAGGTACCACCCTGAAAACAAAGGCATGGATACACTGGACCTATGGACCTTGTCCACCCTGTGTATGTGTCTCCTCTGAAGCACCTTTGCTCATCGGTGTAGATCGCCTCAACCGATTCGAGCTGCTGATTGACTTGAAGCGTTTGGAGATTTGGGCACGGGGCCGCCGGCCTCTGCCTGTCTCTCATTCCCGACACGCCGAAGCTCAATGTTATATCCTTGAGTCCAGAGCCATGGCACTTGATGCCCCGCCTGACCAACCGCAGATTACGGAGGTTGGAGGAACACCAGACATGGTTACCAGCATGTCCCCAACGCCTTCATGGCCCCAAAATGAGCTTTTGACTCAACAGGACCCCATCTGGTGTGACTTCACTGCTCCCACCGTGGCAAACGAACACTGCCCGCAGGTAATGAAAGACATCAAGCTTGATTTGGGGGAAGTGGACGTGATCGGCAGGCAGGCGACCCTACCACCATACCGGCTCTATCAGCCAGTGGGGGCCAGCATTGCAACGGCATATACTACACACCAGTATGTGGTCAACCTAAACACACCTCAAAACCACATTCGCCTCTGCCCAGAAACATCTGGACGAGAGTGCATTGAAGGACGCAAGGCCTATTATGACCAAAAAGCGTCCCATGACGAATCCCAAGTGGGGGACAAGGTGTGACATTACAGCCTCGTCTAAGCAACGGGAAAGGACAATCAGGGCCCAGGGAAACTTGTTCGCAGGTCCCTACTCCACTGGGCAGATCCGTACGTGATTACGGACAAACTCGCACCCATAGAGTACCGAATCAAGGTCAGCAAATGTCAGAGAGAGACAACGTTCAAATGGACCCATCGCAACCAGATCAAACCAAACCAAAACCCCATGGGACTTTGTGTCTGGGGCACCAATGTCCCAGTTAGGTCATAAACGCTAGAGAGAACACTTAAGCACCCCATGGTGCCCGTCGGGAGTAGTTTAGTGAATCTATTGTCTGTGTGTTAATAAAAGGAAATAATTCGAAGATCAGGTGTCTACTTCGGTATACCTACCACAGTTCTATCCATTATTCGAGGTCTACCTCTTTTGAATAGCCCGACCAATTGGATACCACTGGGGGTGACCCAATACATTTTAGAACTACAATCCAATTATGTTTAGTCAGTATAGTTAAGAACAAGATCCTCCACGCAGTGGACCCCCTCCTTAAGGTGGTCCAGATGGACTGTGCTCATACACGACTCATACACTTTATGATATCTGTAAGCAGCAAAACATTGGATCCTCATGAGACAAATTATCCATCAAAGTAAGGGTCGATAGTGTGTTTAGAAATTGCTCCTCAGGAGTCAAGCCATAATCTAGATTTGGGCCACTTCTGACACAATGCTAACATTCACCTTAGGCTTAGGATACTGCTTGACACTCGGCATAGCCTCCTTCTACACCAAATACACTTAGGCCCTGCTATCCTAAGAACTGTGACCTTCTAAGTTAGAGTAGGACTCAATATTTAGCCTTGTCATAGAATAGCGTAGGTTTTTCATCAACACCCATATAACCGACATCAACTGTGATCATTCAATGACTGTGCCACGTGTTAACCTCTCCATGACTGTCCTCAACTCATCGGTCCGAAGTGACCCCTTTCGGTCACAACCTCACAGTAGAACCGTTGGTTAGCTGTGGATCTTCCAAGGACCCCTGTAACTGTGTTTTCCCCTTTCGGATTATCACATCAAGGAATCTGAGACCAAATGGTATTAAGATGCATAAACAATCCACATAACAGAGAACATTGAAACGGATTACCCCAAGAACCATCAAACCCTTTTCTCCCTCCCTCCTCCGACACCCAGGAATTCCACACTCAGGCCTGGAAGAGACAGTTTGGCCGTTTATTACCATAGGTGTCAAGAACTCCACTAAGTAGAAACCCAGACCACTTTCCACAATGGAGAAGCTGCAACTCTCCGGTTTTCTGGTATAAACTGTATCATGATAAAAATGGACTACAAACTATTTCTAAGTAATGTAAGGTTATTATGTGGAAGGTGACAAAAAATATAAACCAACCCTCAAAAGTCTGGGACCTTTAGAGCCATAGAAAATAATAAACCAGCTGCCAAATATGATTTATGGCCTCTCAGGTATAAAGTTGCATGGAGCATGAGTGCCACCGGCCAGACTGTGGAAGGAATGCACGACATTGCCAAAGCCCATTGTAACCGCTTGTTACTTTTTATTTTCTGTAGTCTTTTCTTTGTTGATGTAACTAAATGTATTTTTATATCTCTTCGTTTATTAATGGTATACTAGTATCAAAGTTAGATTTATTTAATTGGTTAGAAAATCTTTTTTCTTATATTATTCAGAGATAGTAGAGATAGTAATTAGATTCATGCATTATTACTAATATTAGGAATTAGGTTTTATAAGTTAGTAATTAAATCCATCATAGGAAATTAACAAGATACAGATTTATTTTCTTTCAGTGTCATTAGAATAGTTTTGAAAATGCTTTGATACTATAAGATCAAATGTTCTATTTTTGTTACATTTCTTTTTATGTTTATACCAATAAACATTTTTACAATATGTAATAAAAATACATATACAGTTTTGAAAGCATCAGATGTGATGAGATTGGAGGAATATGGAATGGAGGAATATTTACTAAAATGTCTATGTTAAAAAAATTAGGAGTAAATAATAAAACAAGGACTCTGATTGGAGGCTGGATCTAAGGACATGCCCCAATTCAATCTTATTAAATTCCCCAAGCACTCTTTGTTCAGGGCAGCTTCCCAGAGACACTAGACAGAGAAGAGCGAAGGAGAGGGGTGAAGCCAAAAGCAGGACAGAGGGGGGGTGGCGACGAGCTGCCTCGGTGCCTCCATGTGATGTAGGAAGAGCTCCTCTCTGAGTTCGAGCCTCAGAACTTTACTTATTGGCAGAAAGCCCATTTTCATAATTTATAAACATTTTTATTTGAAATATTTTCATTATTTAATTTTTAAACTTTAAGACACGTGAAATTATTTTAAAGTTGATAATAACTTTTGATCTATGTTGAACGGCCATGACATAATTTGCAAGATATTTTTGACGAATTTAGTTACAAGCCAGTTCATCTACCATCTGACGTCCAATGACAGCGTCTCCAGACGCTCTGAAGCAACACCTGCCATCTGGACGAATCCAGGAGTGACCGGTGCTTCACTGCATCGCTCCCACTGCTGCCGTGGCCCGCCACTGGGACCCACTCCCACTGGGAGTCGTAATCGCCAAATCGAACCAAAGCAACTGTGGGAAGTCTCTGTCCCTTGGTAGCTCGTCCGTGACAGGCCATGCCAGGCAAGATTAATCCATCGCTACTGTTGGTGATCATGTTTTTCTTTCTCAAATTTCTTTCATTCCTTTCACTCTTAATTCACAGATTAAGTTTAGAAGTTAGTTCAAAATTCCCTTTTTAGTTACAACTCCATGTACTCTTTCCAATCTCATCAGATCACGATGTTGAGTATCCACTTTACGTAATCTCTTTTCTATGTTTGTTTATGATTTTTATTTCTAATTAATCGAATTTATTCTCTCATTATTGAATGTTTTATTAAAAGGTTTCATTTAATGCCGAACATTTGGGGTCTGTGGTATGTATTTTGAGTATTCATAAATATTGCACCGTACACAGAAAAAAATCCCTGAATTCTTACTGTACACCCAGATTTGAGTCTGATGATTACAATTCATTTGGTTTAGTTTACCCTTTCGTGCTTGGGGTTTCAAGTTGGTGGTGCCCTATCGAGTTGATTGATAAATATTAATGCAATTCATAATTGGAATGTGTAACTGCTACAAATGATACAGTATTACATGAATCACCCATGCGCAGGGGGGTTGCAAATCCATGCACATGGATTAGTAATATGTGGGTACGGTTTGATAATCCGTGAGTACAGTTTAATAATCTGTGGGTAGAATTTATAAATCATCCTCATGGATTACTAAACCGTGCTCACAGTTTCCTAACATTTTTTTTCTTTTTCATCATGGGCTGTGGGGGGCTCCATAGATTTGTTTTAAGTCCGGCTCTTGATAGCCCCATGTGATGATGCCCCTTTGCTTGTCTGTTTTCACTCTTGTGTTTCCCCGGGGAACGGAATCAACGGCAAACACCAGTGTACAGTAAGCCAAGAACATTGTGGGGCGTTGGTCAAGCCTAACTGGCGGATTTGATGCCATTTTTGACGCTGTCAGTGCCGCTATCTTAAGATTTTCTGATTTTCCCATTAGAAACAAATAGAGTGATGTGATGTGACTGATAGAGTGCTCCTCTCTAATAAAAGCTCCCCCACCATATCGCTGTCTGGCGAACGATGGCCTAACCTTTATTCAGGGTGACCTCCATGATGATGCGGTCTTTAGGACCGGGCCCCTGGGCCTTGCGGCCATCAGCCTCTTCGGGCCCTGGGGGTACCGGAGTCCCCCCGCTGGCATTGGAGTTGGGCGAGCTTGAGCGGCTGAGGAGCGTGGGGGTGGGGCAGGGGGTCAGGCTCGGGCTGCGAAGGCGGGTCCGCACGGTCAGGGTCACCACGCCCTTTTTCAGCTGCTGTGGGGAAAAATGTAAATGGTAGAGGAATTTCAGGTGCAATAAACATGTATAGCTTAGACCTTGTTAGCACATAGGCAAAATTTATGAGTAGTGATTTTATATTATTTCTCAAAACTTCAGTTTTGCCATTCCTAGATTGATAGATAGATAATAATGAATAAACCTGACGGTTAACTATACCCAATAAAAAATAAAAATACAAATAGAAATCTGGCAATATACACTAAACCTAATGATAAACAACAGATATAACCTAAAATAACCGATAAACAATGAAAAAATAAAAAATGAAAAAGACCAGAAAAATAAAAAGGTCACATGCAAAAATGAGATATATGGTCCTATACAATATCTTATTAAATAAACAGTGAAGCAGAAAGATGAATGTACAATAAACCTGAACAAATGATGGCAATAAGCCTATGGACCATAAACTAAAATTGGCAGTAAACAGACATACACCACTGTATTAAATTCACATCATGGTGGTTGTGCAAATGTGTTGTTTGTGTTGGACAGCGAACAATAGTGCGACAAATATGGCTATGAATGTTATTGAACAGAAGAATTACTATTGAAAACTATATAAATGTAATTGATGAGTTCTCCGCCAGTAAACGCCTTGGTTTGATTTGGAACAACATTGTTTTGACCAACAGATGCACAACTTTCCTCTGTTTGTGAATAGACATTGTGTTCATTGATACATTGTTCAGCTTCATTTACCTGCAGTTGGCGATAAATAATGGCATGTGTACAGTAGTTCTGTTACGATAATGAAACCAACTCTCCTCTGATGAAGTTTATTTGAATGGGCAGCGTGTTTTCTATGTTAACGCAGTAATTTACCTAAAGTCAGTGTTAAAATTTTGTTTATGTATATTTTGTAAACATATTTTGTATATTCAAGGGTTGGGGTTGGGGTTAGGCTTAACCCAAATAATTTGCCTACGACATGAAGTTCAGCACCATCCTATTCCATGCCTTTTGATTCATTCTCTGAAATCTTGTTTATCACAGAGCACATGGTGCGGTTCAAACAAAATGAGTCACCTCTCACAGTTCATGTAGCACAGAATGGCTGCTTAGCAAGATTAATGTGACTTCACTAAAAAGTCAGAGATTATGATATAAATTGATCATGTCATCTTTGACAGACCTGGTATAGATATACAGTATTCCCCTTCATCTACTAATAATAGTTCACAAACAGCCTTGAAGTTACCTTGAACGTCTGGATGGCCTGCTGGTGTGTAAGGCCTTGGAGAGAGTCTCCATTTACTTCCAGAATCTCATCTCCTGCAAAGTAAAAAGAAGGAAAAAAGGTGAAAATGAGAAAATAACGTGAAAGGAGAAGCTGAGAAGTGCTATTAGCAACCATTACCTTCTTTCAGACGTCCATCAGCTGCAGCAGCTCCATTAGGAAAAATGGTTTTGACAAAAATCCCCATCCGACCCCGCGCAGAGTCTTGGCCACCAACTATACTAAACCCCAGGCCCTAAAAAAAAAAAAAAAAAAAGAAAAAAAAGGGGGGGGGGGGGGGGGGGGCGGTCCCCATTTTATTAAAACACAACAACACCACCCACAAAATAAGTGGTTGTATCTTGGAACTATTGTGCACCAGATAACCAGATATAATAATCTTTTTGGGGAGGATAGTGGTATTATTCCAGTACCACCAGTCTAATTGTCTGTTGACTATTGTTTTGAGTGTGGCAAAGTTGCTGGCTGGTAATGGCATTGGCTTATTTCTTATTTTATTATATTTATATTAGGAAACAAGTCTACACTATGTAATTCCTTTGTTTTTGTTTTTTTGCAATGCATTGGATTTTTACAGGCCACCAGACCAAGCCACATGAAGGTGTTTTGCTTGATGTATTATAATAATATTATTACCCAGATGAACACGCTTATGCTTATATTGAGAACAAATCCGACATGTTGACAACCTCTGGGTTTGACTGAAAATGCAATTCCTTGCAAGTCAAACTGCACACAGGATGTTTCTAGAATGTGTGTGCATGTACTGTATGTATGTATATAGATCTCTGAATAGACTAGAGGGAGAAAAAAAACAATGTACAGAAAAAAGCTAAATTTACAAAAATAAATATTTAATTGTAAAAATGAGAAACAGATTTTGTGATCGATGTTATGGTCATTAAGAAACAGTTCAGACGACATTGTTCTCTTAAAATGGAGGAAAAGATGTCTGGAAGAGGTCTCATCCACACAATTCCAGACGATCAGTCAATTTATCTCAAAAGAAAAAAAAAGAAAAGACATTAACCTATTGATCCATTTGTTTGTTTTAATATGCCATGAATTTAAATCAAACAAGAAAATATTCAATACAAGTCCGCCCCGTTACATTTCGGAATGAATATTCAACGTAATAAATAAATAAATATGAAACTAATAAATAAATAAATATGAAATGAAAGTTTTAGAAAATCGTAAAAAAAGGGTGTGAGAAAAAGAAAACAAGCTCTTATTATTCAAAGAGAGTACTATGGGCTCAAGGCAAATGGCACGTGCCTCCCCATTGAAGCACAAGCTTCATACGCGCAGCACAAACAAAGATTCGTTGACACAGAGCGGTCAGCGGTGGTGGGATCTCGGCGGCAGGGGGCCACTCACCTTGCCCTGTCCTTTCATCAGGACAATATTGGAGATAATGGATGGCTGGGCCAGTCGCCATGGTGACTCCACTTGAACGGTGCTCAGTGAGCGGGCGGATTTTTTCACAATTTGATATTCCTAGAAGAGAAGGAGATGAAGAATGGGAAACGTGGAGGTGACTGGGGCTAAGAAAACACGCGTGGCTAAGCGGAGATGTGATGCTTACACTGATACAATATTTTACATTTATTTAAAATAAATAAATAAAAAGCTAAAGAACAAAAATACATTTCGGAAAAAGAAAAGTTGAATCAAGCGAAATCATCTGTGGTGTGAGAAAATTAGACTTAAATAAAATAAATAAAAGCCTTTTCATAGAACATTCCTTATTTTCTTGTAATACAGTCCTAAAAATATTATATTCTTAAAGGAAAAAGACATCTAAAAAGTGTACTCATTTCGCATTAGACATTTACTCAAGTAAGCTGAATCTACACAATTACATACACAATTACACTACATCAATGTAAAATAATAATAATAATAATAATATTTGATTAATTTCCAGAATTTTATGCCTGTTACGTTATGGTTTCATGGTCATTGTCATTGAAGTCCAGTTCAGTCACAGTTGAGGGTTTTTTCATCCTAGTGTAGTAATCACAGACACAGAGACGGTCCTTGGCCTTGTGTCCCTTGGAGATTGTCTTTAGCTTAATTTAGTTTCTATCTCCCAATTAGCCTCTGATTAGCACAGCAAATTAGCCCTGCCAGTCTGTGCTGTTGTCATCGCGCAGGTCTGGAGTGATTACGGCACGGCTTTGATGTGTCTCTCTGTGAGTTAATAACCACCAAATTAGGGTAAGGGCAAGCTGGCTGTAGTGCCGGAGCAGTGAATCGGAACAACACACTGTAAAAAAATATTTTAATCTTAAAAAAAGGATAGGTTTTTGGGGAGTTAGTTGCATTGCGGCTTGTACGTGGCAACCCACCCCACCAAAATGTGGAGCCTGTCCTTTAACCCAAAATGAAACTTAGACTCAACTCCTATACTGACCTGTCGTACCCCAGAGGTGTCCAACTGTTGTGGCAGAGAGTGCTTCCGTCTGCCGTGTGGGGGTTTCTCTGCGACGCAGTCTGCGTCGCCGTTCTCCACGATCAGCTCGTCATCTTCGCCCACCGACTCCAGCCGACTTCCGCCTCCTTTAGAATCGAAATATAGACAAGTTGAAGGGCTTGGCAATCTAGTTAGCCAACATGAGTTAGTGAAAACCATTACTTTTCGCTGATTTACACTTCCCGATGGTCTATTTCTGAAAAGCATTGAGCCTCATTCACAAATACTGTATGTGCGTAGAAGTGTTCTTTGTGCACAAAAGAGCTGGATACGCCAAAGTCAGCACCGGATTCATGACGCGTGTGTATTTGCCAAAGAAACACAGCAATAAACACTGAGTCGGTCCCAGGAACGATGTATTTCCGCTGAGTTTGTCCTTTTATACAAGTGCCTGGCCCCTTCTTTGTCAGGGACCAATCACAATCTTCTTTTTGCGGGGGTTGTGTAATGGTGTCTCATGTGCACCTGCGCTAGGTCAGGTTGACCTGACATCAGTGGTTCATGTTGTTTCAAAGCATTGGAGCCTTTTCTGAGTCTTTCAACTTGCGCGAGGGCCTCAGGCTTTTCCTGACTTGTGCCAAGTCTTTGGGCCTTTTCTGAGCCTGGGTCAGCTTGACCTGATTGACCTATCACTTAGATCCTTCAAGCCTCCCTCACTCTGGGGATCAGCTCCAGGCTGGATCCCTTTCCGCTGAGTTCCTCCTTCTCTCACTCCTGTGAGTGAAGGACCCTCAGCCTCTGCTTCCCAGTGTTTTATTTTCAAAAACACTGATCACAGAAAGCACTACCTGCTTACTAGCCTATTCGGTTTCAGCTTATAGTGGCCTGACTGTACATTGAGCCGGACGCGGCCATTCCCTCAACTGGAGACATTAATGCCCTCTGCGATCCGACCGGCCGGCGACCCAGTCGATAGCGATCCACAGTCCTGCATCTAATCAGGGCCCTGTAGTGGCTGTTAACCACCCAGTTAGGAACGATGGTCTGATCCCTATCCCACCTTGCTATGGGTATAGAAACTTTGACCGTTTGCTCCAGCCTTGCCTGTTCACAGAGGTCGTCTCTAACGACCCTCTGCTACATGCAACCACTGCGCCGACTAGATGGTACCATGGCAGTATGTCCATTCACACTTCATCAGACACGGGGTCTCCTCCCCTGCACGATAAGCATTTTTAACGTGCCGTTGGAACTTTGCAATTATGCCGCCCCCTGTTGACGACTAGGTTCGGGGTAACTAATCCCCTGCCTAAGCGTCTTGTGCTTGTTTCGGGACAGCCTAAATGCCTTAATTCATACTGTGTCATAGTCTAGAGCAGGGGTGCTCAATACGTCGATCGCGATCTACCAGTCGATCCCAAGGGATTGTGGGTAGATCGCATGGCATTAAAAAAAATAGACGTCAGGCTATCATCCATCCCGTCACTTAATTGATATACAGGGCAGCCAGTCAGATGACATCTGACTTTTTCTGACACTTAGGTCACTGTGCATGCGCAAACAACGGCGCATGCGCAAACAACGGCGCTAAGTGCAGCAAAACTAACAAGCTAGCTAGCGAGTTACCTCCAATTTCTAGCCCTCGGTTTTTTCTCTTAAACTTAAGAAAGGGTATAAAAATGAGTGGGGGAGCTGGACCAAGTAAGAAGACAAAAACGTATCACTTTCATACGGAATGGGAGGAGGAGTTTTTTTTCGAAGTGCGTTTGCCTCATCTGCCGGTCTACCATCGCAATACCGAAGAAGGGAAATGCGGAGCGGCATTTTCGGACCGTTCATAGAAAATACGACACCGACTTCCCGCCGAAAAGCGAGCTGAGAAAGAGAAAGGTGAAGGAACTAAAATGCCAGTTGTCCAGACAGCGGTCATTTTTCTCACAGCCAACTTCAAAAGCCACCGAAGCATCGTTCCGGGTGAGTCACCTCATCGTTAAGAACAAGAAGTCCTTCCAAGATGGAGAGATGGTAAAAGAGGCCTTTGTTGAAGCAGCTGACTCATTGTTCCGAGACTTTAAAAACAAGGCAGAAATATTATCTTCGATCAAAGCTCTCCAGCTGTCAAGAAGTACAGTTACACGTGAAGCCATGGCCGAGGATTTGACCCAGCAACTTTGGAAGGACATCGCAGTGTTTCTCACTGCAATTGGACGAATCTACGGACGTGAGTGACACAGCCCAGATGTGCATTTTCATTCGTATGGTGTTTACTGACATCACTGCAAAAGAGGAGCTATTCACAGTACTGCCCATGAAAGAACAGACGCGTTTTTCCTGGTCCGGTTGGAGGTTCAGACCAAGGGGATGTCGTTGATTTTTTAATGGAATGTGGGTCTGTGAAGCCCTTTGAGACTCTTGTGATTAAGGGCTATACAAATAAACTTGACTTGATTTGATTTGATTTGATATGCGGTTATGCAAGGTACGTCAACATACATTGTACATATAAAGAATTCTCAATATATTTATAAATAAATATATGTTTTGCATTTTTGTAATAGGTAGATCATTTTGACTTGGTCATTTTATAAGTAGCTCGCATGCTGAAAAAGTGTGAGCACCCCTGGGTTAGTGAGTTGTAGGGTTAGTGGGTTGTAGGGTTAGTGGGTTGTAGGGTTAGCAGGTTGTAGGGTTAGCAGGTTGAAGGGTTAATGGCTTGTAGGATTGTAGGGTTAGTGGGTTGTAGGGTTAGTGGGTTGTAGGGTTAACAGGTTTTAGGGTTAGTGGGTTGTAGGGTTAGTGGGTTGTAGGGTTAACAGGTTTTAGGGTTAGTGGGTTGTAGGGTTAGTGGGTTGTAGGGTTAGTGGGTTGTAGGGTTAGCGAGTTGTAGGGTTAGTGGTTGTAGGGTTAGTGGTTGTAGGGTTAGTGGGTTGTAGGGTTAGCGAGTTGTAGGGTTAGTGGTTGTAGGGTTAGTGGGTTGTAGGGTTAGCGAGTTGTAGGGTTAGTGGTTGTAGGGTTAGTGGGTTGTAGGGTTAGTGGGTTGTAGGGTTAGCGAGTTGTAGGGTTAGTGGTTGTAGGGTTAGTGGTTGTAGGGTTAGTGGGTTGTAGGGTTAGTGGGTTGTAGGGTTAGCGAGTTGTAGGGTTAGTGGTTGTAGGGTTAGTGGGTTGTAGGGTTAGTGGGTTGTAGGGTTAGCGAGTTGTAGGGTTAGTGGTTGTAGGGTTAGTGGTTGTAGGGTTAGTGGGTTGTAGGGTTAGCGAGTTGTAGGGTTAGTGGTTGTAGGGTTAGTGAGTTGTAGGGTTAGTGAGTTGTAGGGTTAGCGAGTTGTAGGGTTAGTGGTTGTAGGGTTAGTGAGTTGTAGGGTTAGTGGTTGTAGGGTTAGTGGTTGTAGGGTTAGTGGTTGTAGGGTTAGTGGTTGTAGGGTTAGTGAGTTGTAGGGTTAGTGGTTGTAGGGTTAGTGAGTTAGGGTTTATGGAGGTTGAAGTTAGAGTTGCTGGAGCTGTATTGTTAGTTAGATTCTGTCATTCTATTCATTTCTATTCTTTCATTTCCATCCAAATTTTGTGGGAATTTTTGAGCAAATGTTGGAAATGTCGCGATACATGGAACTATTTCTGTCTCTTTTTCTCCTTCATCCTCCCTTCAACTCTCTCTCTCTTTTGCTCTCTCTCCCTCGTTCTCTCACTCTCTCTACCTCTCTCCTTTATCTCTCCCTCTCACGCTGTCTCCATCTAGCTCTCTCCTTGGGCCCCTCTACCCCCTTTCCTTTTTCCTCTCTCTCGCCTTTATTTCTCCCTCTAGCTCTCTCCCCCTCCCTCCCTCTCTCTCTCCTCCTCTCTCTCTCTCTCTCCTCCT
>OMKR01109525.1:0-12253 GCA_900302355.1 Cyttopsis rosea | reverse complement strand
CTATCTCTCTATCTGTCTGGCTGTCTGTCTGTTTATCTATCCGTCTGTCTATCCATCTGTTTATCCGTCTATCTATATCTATCTATCTATCTATCTATCTATCTGTCTGTCTGTCTGTCTGTCTGTCGTCTGTCTGTTTATCTATCTGTCTGTCTGTCTGTCTGTCTGTCTATCTATCTATTTATCTATCTATCTATCTCTCTCTCTATCTATCTATCTATCTATCTATCTTTTATCTATCTGTCTATCTATCTATCTATCTGTCTGTTTATCTATCCGTCTATCTATCCATCTGTCTGTCTGTTTATCTATCCGTCTATCTATCCATCTGTCTGTCTGTTTATCTATCTATCTATCTATCTATCTATCTATCTATCTATCTATCTATCTATCTATCTATCTATCTATCTGTCTGTCTGTCTGTCTGTCTGTCTGTCTGTCTGTAAAGGGATGGGACGTAAAACCTGTAACATTTCTGTCCGCCAGGTGGAGCCACGATACTTGGAACAGCTGCAGTACTTGAATGAATTCCCTTATAATATAAGGCTATAAAGCTTATATCATGCAGTACAAAGTACACATGCAGTACAAAGTTCACATGTACAAGCTATGCACCACTACCTCCGAATAGTAGTATAAAGTATAAAGCTGCATATCTTGAACACAGTACTTCATATTAGACACCTGAATGAAAGGAATCGGTTTCACTTTTTCAACATTTATTGCAAAACCTAAATATTTTTTTCCAGAAACAAATTTCAGAGACGATCGTCTAATTTTTACTATGAAGTGAATTTTACATTCAGTTATTATTAAAACAGCACAAACAGCAACAGTTAATTAAAGCTTCTACTTTTTTTGTAATTTATTAATTTAGCCTATAAACAACATTATTATATTAACTTTAAAAAAAAAAGACAAAAACAATGGGATAGCGCGTTGTTTAAAATGTTTTTCATGCAGATGTGATGCATGGTTTGTTTCCATATCTTACAGAATCCAGTGCTATACATATAAAATACTTCAATAAAGACTATTTTGAAGGAGATAGATATATTCCCTTGGTACAGGTGGGGTCTGCCTTGTGTTAGGTCTCCGTCTGGTGTTAGGACTCCCCCTGGTGGTGGCTCTTGGACTCCTGTTGGGCCCTCCAGGCCGCCAGCACCTCGTCATCTTGGGCCTCGGCGGTGGCCCGGGCTCGGACCCGCTGTCGGGTCTGGGCGATGAAGGCCGCAACATCGTCGTCCTCTTCCCCGTCAAGGTTCTGGGTTTCCTCTCGCCGACCTCCCCTTCCCCCGTATCGTGAGTTATAGCCGAGCTTCCTCTCCAGGGGGTCCTCGGACCCCTCGTCACTCCCCCCATGACCCCTGTATGACCTTGTGGCTCTGAACCCATTGGAGGGGAACTCAGCATCCAGCGGTGTCTGGACGCTCTGGTAAAGAAGCTCTGGACTCCCGTCCCTGCTCGATGGGTCCAGGTCCACGCCAAACCTGGACCTGAACCTGGAAGTGAAGGTGTGACCTTCCTCCTCCTCTTCCACAGCGGCGCACGAGGCCCTGCGGCTTGAGAAGTCAAACTCGGAGGCGGAGGCATCAAGGTCGTCATAGGGGTCGTCCGTCCCCCGGGCCTCGGCTCTGTCTGTGTGGAGGGACGGCTTCCTGGGTGGAGGCCTGACACTCTGCAGCCAGTCGTCCACGCTGGTGTTCCTGTCCTTCTCCAGCGCCGGGTTGAGGTTCAAGCATCCCGAGAGGCCGAAGCTCCTCGCTGGTTTCTGCGTTTTCTTCTGTTGCTCTTCCAGAAATTCCTCTTCCTTCTTTTTCTTCTCCTCCTCTTCCTCGTCCTCGTCCTCCTTGGGCTTCTTCTTCTTGTAGAGCGTACTGTGCTTGTTGTCCTCCAAGATCTTCTTCTTTTCGTAGGTGGCCATCTTGCCCCTCATCTCGGACTTGATCTTCTTGTCCATGGAGTCCAGCTTTCCCAGGTCAACTTGGTCTTGGAAAAGGCTGTAAAGGGGAACGCTAGTGGTGGTAATCTTGTTCTTCTTGGAGACGAGGCTGGAGCCCAACCCACTGAGTCCTGATGCGCTGGAGACCCCGCCCCCAGAGAGAACCGACTCTGTCTTGCCGACGCGACCTCGGGACAATGCGGTGGAGTACGAAGCTCCACTCAGCATGGACGCTCTGTCGTCGTCCAGGCCCCGACCGGACACCACGCTGGAGGCCCCGCCGAAGCCAAGAGTGGATCCGGCCCGTGAGGGGGGCGGCAGGCTCATCTCACTCTGCTTCTGCATGAGAGTTTCCGAGACCACGTTAGCGATCCAGTTCTGGATGCTGGACAGGTTTACCATGGGTTCCCCTCCAGGTCCCTGGACAGTGGGTACTGGGACAATCGGGGGAAAGGGAGGCACAGGAAGTGGGGGGGCGGGAGCTTGTATTGATCTGGTGCTGCGGGCCTGCGATACAGAGGATATGGTGGAAGACCTACCACTGAGCATGGACATGGTGTCGTCGTTAGCGACGCTCGGTGGTCCTGTGACCCCGGCCCCGGCCCAGAAGGCCGACAAGGGGACGGTGCCGCCGCTAACGCAGCTCTCCGTGTCCCAGCCGCAGATGGACTGGCTCTCCTCCAGAGTTTTACGTGAGCGCTCCAAAAGTTCTTCTCTCCTTTGCCTCCGTTTGATGGCAGCAGAGTTCTCACCTCGGCTCAGCTCCAGCAACTCGTCCTTGTTCTCCTCCCCAAAGCGCTTCTGCTGCTTCAGCTTCCAGGTCTGGTAGGCTGTCAGGTTGACGTCCTCGAAGGCCGGTGTTCGAACTTCTCCTTCACCCTCGGCCTTCTCGCCGCCCACACCGGAAACGCTGCTTTTGTCCCTGTCCTCCATCTCCTTCTTGTTCCAGCCGAACTGGATCCTCTTGATGCGCCAGCGCTCCAGAGGCGTCAGATTCTCCTTGTTCCTCTGGCAGAAGGTGTATATGGAGCTTGTGTCAGAAAGAAGACTCTGCATGTCATCATCTACCTTCTTCTTCAGACCTTCCTCCGTGGTGGAGCTCTCGCCGTCTTGGTCGTTCTTCCGGTAGCGAGCGGCGGCCTGCTCCTCGATCTCCCTCAGGCGCTGTTTCCACAGATCCGAGTAGCTTGTGCAGCTTGAAGTGGACATGGCGTCCGAGGGCGGGCGCCTACCCCGCTTCTTCACCCGCTCCTTCACGGCTCTAATGTCCTCGCTGGTGACGCTATCCAGGTCGGTGTCTCCGCCCTCCCCGGCTTTCCTCATGGGACCATCCTCCTCATCACTGTTCAACTGTGCCTCCCACCAATCGTCGCTCTGGTATCTTTCGTTTCTCCTCTGCCACTCACGGATCATGCTGTCAACGGCATTGTCATCATCCCCGTCCTCTCCTCCATCCTCTCCTCCATCCTCTCCTCCATCTTTCCCGGGCAGGCCTAGCTCTTCCCGGGTCTCCAACGTAATTTGGCTTTCTGGCCCTTTGGGAGCTCCAATCAGGCCGGCCCTGAGGGCGGCGGCAGCGGCGCTGGAGGCCACACTGCTCATGACGCTGGCACCATCCTCCTCTTCCTCCATCATGATGGACTGGGCTTTAACCCCGATCATGCTCTGTTCTTCCTCCCCATCGGACTCCTCATCTTCCTCCTCCCCATTACCGAAGATGCGAGCGTGGGCGCGGGCGTCAATGACCGAGCACTGGCTCAGCGTGTCGTCGTCATCGTCACGCTCCTCCATCAGGGCTTCATTGAACTTGCGCAGCTGCTTGAGGAAGCCCTCGTTGGGGTTGATGGCCCTCTTCTTCCTCAGGGCGCTCAAGGCCTCCAAGATGCTCATGTGCTGGAAGATCATCAGGTAGGACGCCACCAGGATGGCCGAACGGCTCACGCCCATCATGGAGTCCACCAGCACCTTGCCTGAAAAGGTGACACCAGTTGACGTTGTTATTCAAAAACTAGTGTTTTGTATTTTGTATACTTTATTAATCCCTCTGGGGGAAATTAGTTCTCTGCCTTTGACCCATCCTATACCCTAGGAGCAGTGGGCAGCCGCAGTGTAGCGCCCGGGGACCAACTCTAGTTCTTTGGAGGTCAGGGGCACCGACAGGAGTATTAAACCCCTAACATACATGTCTTGATGGTGGGGGGAAACCGGAGCACCCAGACGAAACCCACACAAACACGGGGAGAACATGCAAACTCCACACAGAAAGGACCTGGGGCGGCCAGGGTTCGAATCCAGGACCTTCTATTGTTTTGATGCAAATCCAAGGTTGGAGGTAATCACTGCACCTTTATGCGTGAGCAGTGCCTCGTCCAGGAACTCGGCCGTGGTCCTGAAGTGCAGTGAGATGTCGGCATCAGGGAAGTCATCCAGCTCCACGCCCAGATAGTGCACACCCATGTCGGCATAGAACGCTGCGCCTGTGTAGACGCCGGTGCCATGTGCAGCGTTCACCACGTGCGTGATCCCCAAGCGCTTCAGCCGGCCCTTGTTCACCGCAACCGACCTGGAAGAGACGGAAACCCATCACTTGCAGGTCTACGAACATACAACCTATATTCCCTGACCCCTTGCTTCTCCACCCTCCCCCACGCGCAGCTCTCTAGTCTCTATGAGACTCACTTATCAGCGATGAAGATGTTGGGCCACACCTCGTCCACAGGGTTGATGGGTGCCTCCAGGCGGTCCTGGACCATTGCCCTCTGGAGGTCCAGCACGCAGGGTGTGTTGTATGGGCTGCGATCATCCACCAGGTCCCGGACCCGGTTGTACAGGTCCTCCACCATCAACTGCTCAGCAGTCTCCAGCATGGACTCCGGGACAGACTCCACCCGTACTCCACGAGGAGGCAGCTCTGGGAGGGAAAACCAGGTTTAAAGAAGGAAGCCAGAAACTGCGTGGGAAATCCCTTTGTGAAGTAGGCGTGAAGTAGGGGCTAAAACTGTATACTGTAACTGGTTAGCATGCTAACTAGCTCACCAACTTTAAACAGTAAAACAGAATTAAACCATTTCCTGCAAAAGACACTGTTACTTTTGTACATAACAGAATCATAAATCTTTTTATTTTTTCACCGAGTATTGTTTGGTCTGAGAGCCCCTAGTGATCCACTGGGGTCTACTGCAAGTCTACTGCAACCCCCTAGTGGTCCAACACCCCTTAGTAATCCACAATCCCCTAGTGGTTCATGACCCCCTGGTGGTGCACCGCCCCCTGGTGGTCCACATCCCCCAGGTGGTCCACACCCCCCTGGTGGTATAAGCCCCCTCCTGACTCCATCAGAACATCCCATAATGTGACGCTGGTCACAGCCAAATCAGATGTTTTGCTGCCATGACCATGTGTGTATGTGTTGGGGGGTGGGGGTGGAGCAGTTATGAATGTTCTGTTCCTGTTGCCATGGCGACCTCCAGGAACCACAAAGAGGAAGTAGGTCAGGCCTCACAAAGAAAATATCATCAGGTATTTACTATTTATAGATTATACTATAGCATAATGGCCTAATATATGATATGATATATATATGATGATGATGATGATGATGATGATGCTAATGAGGGGTCCAGGCGCACGTAGTGTTTCCCATCTACGAAGATGGTCACAGTGATTATTCTGTAGACCATTGGTTCCGACAGAATCGTCACAACGTCGTGGCATTACCATGGTTACTCATGGTTAATACACTGCTCAAAAAAATTAAGGGAACACTTAAATCACACATCAGATCTTGATGAACGAATTATTCAAGTTGAAAATCTCTACTGATGTACATTGTATAATTTGCTGAGAACAAAATGACGTAACAATGGTCAATGGAAACCAAAATCATTAACCCATTGAGGGCTGGATTAAAAATCACACCGAAAATCAAAGTAAAAAGCTGAAATCACAGGCTGATTGTGTGAATTTTATCACGGCAACTCATAATGTGACTCAGTAGTGTGTATGGCCGGGCATTGTCCTGCACCAGGAGGAACCCAGGGCCCACTGCACCAGCGTAAGGTCTGACAATTGCTCTGAGGATTTCATCCCGGTACCGTTGGCTGGAGGTCTGTGCGACATGGAGGTCTGTGCGAAATAAGGCGGCACGGTGGCTCAGTGGTTAACACTGCTGCCTCACAGCAAGAAGGTCCTGGGTTCGATTCCCGCCTGGGGCACTGTTGGCACCGTGCTCCGGTGGATTATCTCCTGATCAGGGGCCTTTCTGTGTGGAGTTTGTTCACATGGGTCTCCTCCAACATAAGGACCCCGACTAAAAACTAGAACACTTCCTGACCACAGCATGGACCCACCATCTGGAATTGGTCCCCGGGCGCCGACAAAGTGAGGGCTGCCCACTGCTCCTGGCTGCCCCTGGAGGAAGGACGGCCAGGATGGGATAAATGCTGGGGAGACTATCTCATCGTTTGCCACTCGTGTGTGTGTGTCACCCTCTGCATGTGTGTGATTAATAAATCATTCTTCTTCTTCTTCTCCAAGGATATGCCTCCTCACTGACCCACACCAAACCGGTCATGCTGGATGATGTTACAGGCAGCATAACGTTCACCACGGCGTCTCCGATTCTTTCACACCTGTCACATGTGCTCAGTGTGAACCTGCTCTCATCTGTGAAGAGAACGGGGCGCCAATGACGGACCTGGCAATTCTGGTGTTCTCTGGCCAATCGAGCTGCACGGTACTGGGCTGTGAGCACAGGTCCCACTAGAGGACGTCGGGTCCTCATGCCACCCTCATGGAGTCTGTTTCTGACAGTTTGGTCAGAAACATGCACACCAGTAGCCTGCCGGAGGTCATTTTGTAGGGCTCTGGCAGTGCTCCTCCTGTTCCTCGTCGCACAAAGGAGCAGATACCGGTCCCGCTGCTGGGTTGATGCCCTTCTACGGCCCTGTCCAGCTCTCCTCGTGTAACGGCCGGTCTCCTGGTATCTCATCCATGCTCTTGAGACTGTGCTGGGAGACACAGCAAACCTTCTTGCGACCGCACGTATGGATGTGCCATCCTGGAGGAGCTGGACTACCTGTGCAACCTGATGGGGGCTGCAGGTACCACCTCATGCTACCAGTAGTGACAAGGACACTAGCAGAACACAAAACTTGAGAAGAATCAGTCAGGAAGGATAAGGAAAGAGCAATTGTCTGTGACCACCACATGTAAAACCATTCCTTTTTTGGGGGTTGTCTTGCTTTTGCCTCTGCATTGATATCCCTGAAGTTTAACTGACTTGGTGTTATACTGTGATGATTAAGTGTTCCCTTAATTTTTTTGAGTAGTGTATATTGTGGTGTGGGGGTGGTGTGATTTAAGCAGCCAACGGTCTTGGGTCTAGTTAATCGGGCCCAGGATCAGGATTGGCTGCGCACCTGTTGCTCATCAGAGGAGTTGATGAGCAACAGGTTAAAATCACCCTAACCCCACACAGAGGAGGGAGCCCTTGTCATGACAACACATATTCCATCTGCTCCCGGCTTGCAACATCTTGCCATCTCTGCAAATAAAGTTGTTTGTTTGCAACATCATTGCCTGTGTCGGAGATCCCTTTTCAGGCGCCAGTGTGGCAGTTCTGCCTGCCACACGCCACCCGAGTGGCTTTTCCAGGGATCTCCGAAACTGATTTTAACCTGTTGCTCTGATGACCAACAGGTGCGCAGCCAATCCTGATCCTGGGCCCAATTAACTAGACCCAAGACCGGTTGACTGCTTAAATCACACCGCCCCCACACCACAATATATACACTGAAAATTGACGAACCAACAGAACACTGGGAGCTCTGCTCGGCGTAGCATCTAACCACCGCAAGCCACAGCAGGTTAACTGCTAGCCGGCTTGATCGCCGTAGGATGACGCTGCAGTCACATGATAATACTGCAAAAAGCAGACCTCAGATTGGCATCAGAGGAGGCCGTCAGTGCCCTACGAATGACTTCATATACCCGATAAACAGCGTCCACTGGATTATCCGATCGGACTTGAAGTAGAGAAATATATGCCACGAAGGCGAGCAGACTGGACCGATGCATAAGCACAAAGATAACTGTCGGTAAACACATCCAGTTTTTAGCAGTGCCATAGCAGCTGAAGAAGTGACACATGGGTTTTCTGTTTCATTCATTCCATTATGCAGCGATCGGGTCCCTCAACTCATTTGTGTTAAAAAATGTGGGAAACTAACGGAAATAAATACATTACATCTAAAATAAAAACACTGTTTTATTGGTTTTGCCCGGAGACACGGGAACCGAAACTCGCAGTGGACCGGAGATGCTCCCTCTCCACATATCGCTGGAGAAAAAACTCCAGTCCAATTCTCTGAGTTATGTTCACGTTTTTAATTTTCTATACAAGTAAGAAAATCAGGAAACTAAATGTATTCAGCCTGAACCCTGCGTTGCTGCAGTACACACGGCGTCAACATCTCAGTCTGTATTGTTTGGACTTGGATTCGCCCGGCGCGCCATGTCTTGGCATTTGGTCTTTGCAAACTGAAATGACATACGTTAGAGGTCAGCCGCCCCCTTCCTAAAAAAGATTCAAATACTCTCTGAAATCTCTGAACGAAATTCAGAAAACTCAAGAAAGAAAAAACCACAAGAAAGGCAAAAAACTCTCAAATAACAACTCGGAAAGACGACTACAGAAGACAATATACCATCTCGGACAACATTAAATGCAGATGAATGCACCATCTGGATTCTCCAGGACCAAGCAATGTGCAATCAGTTGGACAGCAATACTCAAAAGCAAGATCCAGAATGTTTGGACACGGACATCAAGCAACCGAGATGATGTTTTGCTAAAAGGAACGACCTTTTACCTGTTATGTCGTCTCTAATCCAACACCTTTGCACAAAGAACAAAAGACTGAAGATGCGTAATAGATTAATTATGTCACAGAACAATTTAGAGATAAAATTAGCACCAGTCCTGAATATGTGTGCGCAGAATGCCATCGGCAACTGTTCAAACATCAAGTCGTAAATGGCCACAAAGAACTATATTGCAAAAATAATCAACTGATTGCTTCACTTCCTATGGACTGAACAGAAACATATCTTCACAAATACACTGACAAATGTAATGCACCCTGTAATTTCAGAAGTGGACCTCAACGATGGATCTGTTTCACTTGTCACCGTAAAATCTTATCCGGGAAAGTTCCTGCAGAAAGTACTATAAATAATTTGACTTTAGATCCAATTCCAACAGAACGTTAAACTCATTGCTATTGCTAATTCGAATATTCGATTACTCGTTTCAATTAGCAACAGATTATTCGACTTTAGAAAAAGTCGTTTATATGAGCAAGCCGCCATATGTACAGGATCACTTGCATTGACTGTGAATGTCAGTCGGCAAATCTTTGGCGAATAGACGGAATATACGTCACGAATTTGAGCAGTCACATTGGACCTTAAGAAGGTTCCACGGTGGATCTTCAGAACTTTACCTTCGCTGATGATCTTCTTGGCAGCCACAGCCGACGAGAGGTGGATCGGCTCCATGAAGATGCTCGCTGCATCGGAACCGGAGACCGAGGAGAACCTGGACTCTGAGATCAGGGAGAAGCTGGTGGGGACAATGTGAGACAAGGGAAGATAAGATGAGATGAGATCAGGTAAGATAGCATCAGATGAGGGAAGTGAACCCACCTGGGGGAGGGGCAGCGCAGGTAGTGTGCCTGGATGTTTCCAACATGGCCCCCTTCCTCTTCTCCAGGCACCGCCTGGTCCTCGCTGCCCGACGCCATGGCAACCGCTATCCCTCCTTCTCTTTCCCTCTTTCCTTCTCTCCTTCCTTCTTCCCTCCTTCCTAGAAAGCGCTATCCCTCCTTCTCTCCTCTCCTTCCTCCCTCCGTCCTTTATGTGTGTGGTCAGGACTGTAGATCCTTCTAGACAGACAGACAGACAGACAGACCGACAGACATTTTAAATTGTGGTGTGTAAGCAGCACACATCAAAACAAATGACGAATAAAAAATTCACAATGATCAATAAACCTAAAAATAAACATTATTTAATAAACCTCTGTATCAACAATTCACACTAAAGTAGGAAATTAATAATTATTATAAATAATTTAAAATTACAATTTGTTTAATGAAATGTCATAATTGTATGATGTATGTATAATTCAGTATGTGTATAGTAAGACCGCTCCCCTCTGTACAGAGCCCCCAGGCCCTCTCACTGTAGAGGTCCAACATTCCACCCCCTAGTGGGGAAGATAGTAAAGGATGACTCATCTGACCATGACTCATCACTGAGTTCCACTTCCTGTGGACCAGAGTTCCACTTCCTCCACTCCCTGTAGACCAGATCACTTAGTTCCACTTCCTGTAGACCAGATCACTTAAGGTGTTTTCGCACCGCAGGAACTTTTTCATCGTTCTAAGAACCTTTGGAGGTTCTTAGAACCTTTTTTTGTGCCCGCACTGCAGGAAGTAGGAATGATCGTAGTTCTTAGAACCCTGTTTTGAGGGACTCCAGGGCAGGTACTTTCCAGCGCAAGAGGAACCATGAGTGACGTAAGTGTACGTTGATTGGTCGAACACATGAGCCAATGGAGCACCGGCAACCTCCATATCGGACTCGCTGCGAGCAGCTTTCCCTGACTACCTCCCTTGCCCGCGGTGCAACCCTCGACCGGGGTTTTATTTTATTTTACTTTAATATACAATACAATATGAGTGAAGATTCAGCAACTGCATTGCTTATTTCTTGTCTCAAATTTGTTCAGAAACAGATTTTGGTGGAATGATAAGGAGAAATAAGTGAATAGATACAACAAGGAACACAGACGTCATTGGCTGACATCAGAGTTCTTACTGGTGGTGCGAACGCAACCAGAAAAAAAGCCTTTGACGATTCGTAGATCTCGGTTCTCAGTCCCAGTTCCCTTCAGGGAGTCCCCAGAACTGTTTGGTGCGAAAACACCTTTAGTTCCACTTCCGGTGAACCAGATCACTTAGTTCCAGTTCCTGTAGTCCAGTGCCAATATCCTATATACTATACTAACATACAGTACTATAATATCCTATATACTATACTAACATACAGTACTATAATATCCTATATACTATACTAACATAGAGTACTATAATATACTATACACTATACTAACATACAGTACTATAATATCCTATATACTATACTAACATACAGTACTATAATATTCTATATACTATACTAACATAGAGTACTATAATATCCTATATACTATACTAACATACAGTACTATAATATCCTATATACTATACTAACATACAGTACTATAATATCCTATATACTATACTAATACACAGTGTGGTCACGTCCTGCGTGGACAGGAAGCTGGTCTTCTGTTCTTGCTACAGGTCATGTTTCCTGAAGTCTTTCTAGATCTAAACTCAGATGTTCCTACTGGGGTGAGCTGTCTGATGTTCCTCTCTCAATCCCTTCGATCTTTTCATCTTCATCCATACTCCAGGTCCACTGGGCCTGCTCAGCCACAGAGCATTATGGGATGTCCATGCACTAACCCTGCATTCCTTATGTTTCTACACTCATTGATTGTGTATATATACTCTATACTATATTAATAAAATACTATATATATTAGTATATACTATAGTAATATAATACTATATATACTCTGTACTCCATACTATGATAATATAATACTATATATACTCTGCACTATATATTATGATAATATAATACTATATATACTATATACAGTGGTGTGAAAAAGTGTTTTCCCCCTTCCTGATTTCTTATTTTTTTGCATGATTCTCACACTTAAATGTTTCAGATCATCAAACAAATTTAAATATTAGTCAAAGACAACACAAGTAAACACAAAATGCAGTTTTTCAATGAAGGTTTTTATTATTATGGGAGAAAAAAAATCCAAACCTACATGGCCCGTGTGAAAAAGTGTTTGCCCCCCCTGTTAAAACATAACTTAACTGTGGTTTATCACACCTGAGTTCAATTTCTCTAGCCACACCCAGGCCTGATTACTGCCACACCTGTTCTCAATCAAGAAATCACTTAAATAGGACCTGCCTGACAAAGTGAAGTAGACCAAAAGATCCTCAAAAGCTAGACATCATGCCGAGATCCAAAGAAATTCAGGAACAAATGAGAAAGAAAGTAATTGAGATCTATCAGTCTGGAAAAGGTTATAAAGCCATTTCTAAAGCTTTGGGACTCCAGCGAACCACAGTGAGAGCCATTATCCACAAATGGCGAAAACATGGAACAGTGGTGAAC